>QAOC01021090.1:176607-202161 GCA_003255005.1 Begonia fuchsioides
GAAAGTTATGCTATGTCGACCGACTGCAAATTGTGTCAACCGAACCTATATAGTTTTCCAACCTTTCTGAATAACATCATCCCATATACTTCTTAAACATTATTTTCTTCATCACCTTCAGCCTACTAATTTACTAATATCCACAATACTCTAATACCCTAACATTTAAGCATCTTTCATAAAAAGGTTTTAATCGCTTTCGTCTTAAAGTCACAAATCCTTAAAAGAGAATAAAATAAATAAAATAAAAAAAATAAAAACGAGGGTTGTTACATTATGTCTCTCTCTCTTTCTCTTCTCTCTTTCAAAATCCCTATGACCACTCTCAATGACGAGACGAATGGTTGTTATTCAATTCAAGGATAGATCGTCGGAAGAATATCGTATCAATTGGATATCAGAGCCAAACCCTTAGTCCGAATCTTATTTCAACACCCAAGAACAATAACTAATTAAGAACGACGTTTCGACAAGCTCTCGACAAAACATTGGTCGGACACCGACGGCCATACATAGAGAGACAAAATCCTCCGCTATAGTAGGTTTCTTCCAACAGATGTTATAACAGATGCAAGCAAATGACAACATTCTGCGTCGAGCCTTCCAACGCTGAACCGTTTAGTGAAAATTGGCCACCAATTATTGGACGCCCTGTGCAAACCCTACCGCCAACCATTCGCCCCGCACCAACACACCTCAGTCGCACCGCCCAGTTCAGTGGCGGTGTGCACCTAACCGGCAATTCTCTCGGACATTAGAATGCCACCAAAGGAGTTTCGCCAATCTTCTCGGAACAGGCATCGCTTAGGCCAATCCATTTTTCTTCGGGAATCAACAATTCAATTCAAACTAGGAATCGAGACCACCAACCGAGTTCCACCAGTGCAAGAACATTACTCCATCTGCAATACGACCAAATTTTGACGACACAAACCTCGTGTTAACCAGGGGTTCCTTCTGAGTGTTAATTTTCAGCAAGACCAACGGATAATGGATCCAGATCCAATGGACCCATATGTTACATATCTTGGCGATGAAGAGCGACCAGTGATCAGAGCACGATTAGAATTTTCGAGTTATGACGACACTTCTGATGCACGCCGATTGTTATCTCGGTGCAAAAATTACTTCTAGAGTTAGTGTATTCCCCAATATAGTTGGGTCAGCCTTGCTGCATTTCATTTACAAGCCAAAGCAGATGATTGGTTTGTGCGTTTTCGCGAGGGAGAGTTTAATCTATCATGGTTACACTTCAAGGAATCCTATATTGAGAGTTTCGGTTCAATGACTCAAGAAAAATACACTAGTTGACTTGATCGATCTTAAGCATACGAGGATAGGAACCCAATATCAGACGTAGTTTGAGGCCTTGTTTACTAGGGCCTTATTAGTTTCTAAGGAACATGCAATGGATCTGTTCACAACAAGACTTGTTAAACATTTACGAGTTGAGGTCGAACTACAAGATCCCTCTACACTCGAGCGGGCGATTGCCTAGGCACGTGCATTTGAACGTCGCACAATTTCTTCAAGACAACTTCGTGTGCGCAATACCGATTACCAGACCCCTCCTCAGGGCAATCCTTCCAACACTAATCCAGTCAAACCGACTGACCCACTAGTTTTGAAGCGCATTTCGTAATCTGAGATGGCTGACCGTCGTGCACGGGGCCTTTGTTATAATTGTGAAGAACCTCATTCACGCAGTCATGTGTGTAAACGACTTTTTATGTTATATTGCAACGAGGAAGCAGACCCAGAAACTGACCATCACGTCTTTCGAAAAGAATCTCCCTCATTTCATTTTGAGGACAAGCTCTTTGTTGAGGCATTGAGTAATATTACGGGTGTGAGTCTCGTAGATTCCTTTATTGAAAAGTAATATTACAAGATCATATTTTATAGTATGGTAATTTACTTATTTAAACTAGATAATTATAATTTCCTATTTTGTATTATGGTTAATTGTCTTATTTAATATTTTCTTATTTGAATTAGCTAAGTTTATATATTTAAGAGGTTGTAATCTTATGGGAAACGATAAGATTAATGAGAAAAATTTATTTAGTTTTTGCCTCTCTCTCTCTTTCTCTTCTCTCTTTCAAATTCCTTAAGACTCTCTCAATGCCGGGACTAGGAGTTGTTACTCAATCCAAGAATAAATCGTCGGAAGAGAATCAAAGATCGTATCAAGACCGGCCCACAAAATCATTACTATAAATTGAAATCTCTTACTTGTAAAACCTTTTTTGTGCAAAGAACCTTAAACCCATAAGGAGATTAGCGATTAGCTTCGCTGATACCTAGTAATGTGACCTTTAGTTTTTTGAAGGCTTGTCATTGATGAATTGTCTGATCCATCTTCAAAATTCTACCTAATTTTAAAAATTTTATAATTTTAGGTAGTTCATTAACTCTATGAGAATATAGCATAGCCTACTTCCTTATGAGAAAATAACTAGTGTGACTCCCACAAAGGAATTTTGGGAGATGTACGCTGCAAGGTCAGTATGACCGTGTTCATTTGATTTACCTCTTGGATAACCATTTTATATAATAATGATGCATTGAGAGTGAGGACTGGCTTGGAAGTTAAATAATCCACTATGTGGTCATTTCGTTTTGATTTACAAACTGAATAAACAATGCCCACTGATTTTGTGTTTGTAATCATCTTCAAGGCTAGTTTTTCAATTGTTTGAAAATGTAACGCCACAAAAGGTTCGAAAGGTTTCACCAAACTTCATCAATTGCCATAGTGATTGTATGTGTGTCCTGTTGAGTTGATGATAGTTCCAGTTAGTTTAATGGAGCTTAAAGAGCAAGAATTCTTGGTTTAGATCAGCCTAAACTGTAGCATTCATAATGTGGTGTTTTCATATGTAGAGTGTCACGGTCCTACTTTTAAAAGGCTGTGCGGCACACAATATCATGGTCAAAATGAGTCAACCTACGAGTGTGCCAGCGGCACCGAGTGTCCACGTCGTTAGAACATGCTTTTTTTTCTAACGAGCGAACGAGCATACGAGTTTATTCGACACGAGCGTCATGAGTATAGTGCGAATAAAGAGAGTGTGTTGCAAAGAGCTTGTTCATTGATAAATAGCAAAATTACAACGTTTGGTAGGGGGTCTTTATGCGATCATGCCTCTCCCCCTAAAGTGCAATCCGGGTCATATTAGCTGTCACAGCAATAAACGTGCTATGTGGTCGAGGAGTCACTTTTTACAAAAAAACATAGAAAATAAACAAGTAAACAGGAAATGAACTTAGAGGTGTGGACGGCCATGGGCAACAGGCCCTGGACAAGTCCCGACCTTGACACTGGACCTTGACATTCTCCCCCATTTGAGCTGTTGACGACCTCATTAACTTTGCCTTTGCTTGTGCTAAAACTCCTTGACTTTCTCTATGAAATCTTCCAAGTCTTGAATTCTCTCCCATGAGACTTTGTCTTCTCCTAGCCCTTTTCACTTGATCAGGTACTCCTTGTAGTTGCGTTGGCCAACCTTGACGCTTCTATCTGCGAGAACTTTCTCAACTTGCTTGTTCTTCTGCTTGTTGAGGATGATATCTGGCCTGAAAACTTGGTTTCTTTTCATGTCCTCCTCATCTTGGTGACATGAATTTAGGTTGCTCACATGAATGACAGGGTGGATCTTGAGCCATGAAGGTAAATGAACTTTATATGATGCTTTTTCAACCTTCTCAATAACTTCAACTGGCCTTCGTACTTTCTTATGAGTCTTTTATCTTGCTTTCCTCTAAAGCGAAGCTGATCAGATAACAGCTTTACTAGAACGAAGTCCCCAGCCATAAATTCTCTTGGTCTTCGATTCTTGTCAACCCATTTCTTCATGTGTTTAGCAGCTCGTTCCAGATATGCCCGAGCTAGCTCTGTATGCTGCTTCCACTCCTAATAGAAGTTGAATGCTTTAGGACTCTTCCCTTTGTAAGGTTGTTCCAGAGTGTGGGGCATCACAGGTTGTCTCCCGATGACAACCTCGAAGGGACTCATTCCTGTGGAAGAACTCTTCTGACAGTTGAAACAGAACTGAGCCACGTTTAAAAGACGAGGCCAATTCTTTTGATTTGTGTTGATGAAGTGTCGAAGATATTCTTCTAGCAAGCTGTTGAAACGTTCTGTTTGTCCATCTGTTTGAGAATGATAACTTGAGGAGATATTCAAGCGCGATCCAAGTAGACGAAAGAGTTCCATCCAAAATGACCCTGTGAACCTAGCATCTCTATCACTGATGATGCTTTGGGGAATCCCCCATAACTTCACTATATGTTTGAAGAAGAGTTGAGCCGTAATTTCAGTTGGATAGTGCTTTGGTGTGGCGATAAATGTGTCATATTTAGAGAAACAATTAATGATCACCAATATGGCTTCTGAATCATTGGCATATGGAAGATTTGAGATGAAATCCAAGGAAACGCTTTCCCAAGGTCTCTGTGGCACATGCAACGGTTCTAGAAGACCGGCAATCTTGTCTCTCTCAACCTTGTCCTGTTGGCATACTAAACAAGTCTTCGTATATTGCATAACATCAAATATCATCTTAGGCCAGTAGTAGCCCTTTTTCAAGAGAGCATAGGTCTGCTGCCAACCTGCATGACCTGCCCACCATGTGTCATGACATTCATGTAGAAGAGTACGTCGCAAGTTATCGCTACGTGGTACATATAAACGACTTCCTTTGGTGAGGAGAAGACCATTCTCCATCCAAAACTGACAAGTTTTCCCTTGTTTCACTAGTTCAATGACGGTGTGAGCTGCATGATCATTTTGCAGACTATCCCGGATGTTGTCCCTTAGGACTCCATTTACTTTGCATGCTTGGATTTGTGACAGATAACAAAGGCTCGCACACTCTGTTTTACGGCTTAGTGCATCAGCCACTTGTTGCTTTGGCCAGACTTGTGTTCAAAGCGGAAGTCAAATTTAGAGATCAGTTCTTGCCAATGTGCTTGTTTGGCCGATAGCTTAGGTTGTTCAAAGAAGTGGCAGATAGAAGTATTGTCTTTCTTCACCACGAATTTCGATCCTAGCAGATATTGTCTCCACACCCTCAAACAATGTACCACTGCCAACATTTCTTTCTCGGAGGAGATGTATCTCCTCTCAGCTTCTTTCAACTTCCGACTTTCGAAAGCCACATGGTGCCCATTTTGCATCAAGACACCCCCTAATGCAAAGTCTGAGGCATCCGTCTCCACTTCAAAGGGAGGTTCCTGAATCATGGCTTCCTTTAGATCCAAGAAGGAGTTCTCGCATTCAGCAGTTCATTCCCAATGAACTCATTTCTTCAAAAACTTAGTTAAAGGAGCAGCTTTCTTTGAAAATCCTTCAACAAATCAATAATAGTTTGCCAGCCCGAGAAAAGAGCGTAGTTCAGTAACGAAGGTTGGGGTCCGTCATTCTTTGATAGCCCTTATCTTGTCAACGTTCATATGAAGTTGTCCATGTTCAATGACATGGTCGAGGAATTCGATGCTCTTTTGAGCGAAGGAACATTTCTCCTACTTTACAAATAGTTAGTTCTCTCTCAACTTCTTGAGAACGAAATAAAGATGGGTCTTGTGGTCCTCTAGGGTCTCATTGTACATTACAATGTCGTCGAGGTATACCACGAAGAACTTGTCCAAGTACTTGTGGAACACTTGGTTCATGAGCGTGCAGAAAGTTGATGGTGCGTTCGTCAGTCCAAACGGCATTACCAAGAATTCAAACGCACTGTATCTCGTCACATAGGTTGTTTTAGGCTCGTCGCCTTCAACAATTCTAACTTGATAATAGCCTGATCGTAAATCCAGTTTTGTGAAGTACTTGGCCTTATATAATTGGTCAAACAGATCTGTAATGAGTGGGATCAGATACGCGTTCTGAACTGTGACTTTGTTGAGGGCCCGATAATCAATGCACATCTGCAAGCTACCATCTTTTTTTCTTTTGAAACAGTATGGGGGCTCCAAAAGGTGCTTTCGCAGGCCTAATGAATCCCGCCTCCAATAATTCTTTTAGTTGCTTTCTTAATTCAGCTAGTTCTAGTGGAGCCATTCGATATGTGGCCTTTGCTGGAGGCTTAGAGCCCGGGGTCAACTCGATTTGATGGTCTATGTGTCTCTGAGGGGGTAATGTCTTGGGCAGACATTGAGACATAGTGTCTTTGAACTCTTCCAAGACCTCCAACACTTCAAGAGAGACTGTTTCTTCCTTTCTTTGGATTGTACTTGACGAAACAAGGACATATGCAGGATCGTTATTCTTCAACCATTTCTTAAATTGCATTGCAGATATCATCTTTGTGTTCCTCAGGTTTGGTTGTTTTAGTAATGCAGGGATTACTGTTGGAGTATTACTTGTGATCACCAAGCATTTTGCTGAAGGAATTGGGATGACTTTGTGTTCTATCAAAAATTTCATCCCTAGTATAAGGTCAAAGTCATCCATTCGAGCCACGACAAAGTCTATTAAACCAAACCACGAACCCAGATTCAGCTGCACCCTCCTCACAACGCCAAGTACGGGCATTGCTTTTGAAGTTTTTATCTTGCCAGCATTCCCTTCTACCCTTAATCCCAAGCGGTGAGCTTCATTCTCTGTGATGAAATTATGGATAGCTCCAGAGTCTATCATTGTGCTCTTTGCCAACTTGTTATTGATGCACGAATCAACGTACATTAGTCCTTTGTCAGGACTTTTTTTTTTGTTTAAGGTAAATATATTAAAGCAAAAATAGAAACAATAGAGTGAAGCCAAGAGCCCGGGCCGGGGGGAATCTACAAGCCAGAATGACCACCCCGGAAAACCCGAGAAGGAAGCAATGGAGAGCAAAGACCTGAATGGAGAGCCAACATGCTTACTGAAAAAATCACAAAAGGCCCGGGGATTATGAGATAAGCCCTCACAACTAGAAAAATCGGCAAATAACATAAGTCAAACTCAAACGGAAAAGCAGCAGGAACAAAAATGATCAACTCTACCCAGTTGGCATCAAGTAGGGCGCCTCGGGGAGGAAACAAAAAAGAAGATGAACAGCTAGGGATCAAGCTGGAGGCACGACAACAACAGCCAAGGAGGAGCGGCGAACAGGGAGACAGCAGATCTGAGCAGGAAGGAGCCCCGCAACAGTATCCAAATAAGGGAGAAGCAGCAAAATGGCAGCAGATCCGATCAGAGCTTTGGCGGCACAGGAGGCAAACAGCTCCAAGGGAAGCTTGGCAGACCAGAGAAACCAAGGGAGACAGCAAGCCTTAAGCAGCATGAAGGAGGATAAGCAAGCCCTGCAAGGAAACAACAAATAAATGGAGTGAGCTAGTCATGCCGGGGAGGAATGAATCTGATCAGCCATCTTGGGGTGGAGAACAAAAAGCATCTTGAAGACATGCTTTTCGACTTTTCTAGAGATGTGCTCGGCTGACCCAAGACTTTCCCTCAAAAGCTTTAACATTTCTGGCATTCCAGATATAGTAAACTGTGGTGGCAAGAATGATTTTCATTAAGTTTGCTTTTCTATGATCAATTTTGTTTTCTTTTTTTGTCCATTTGAGAGCACTATTTAAGGTGCTTAGAGATCTTCAAATGCTGAATTTGGATTTTTTTTGTGAGGACTTTTCTTTAGTTCCTCCATTTGTTGTTGAACTGCTGACAAGAAGGTCATTGTACCAACTTCAGCAAGTTCAATCGGTTCCTCCTCAACTGTTCCCCCAGTTGGGTTGTCATTATGGATTGAAGCTTGCAATGCTGTAAGAGCTGAGCGGTGTGGGCATTCTACCACTCTATGAGGGCCTTTGCACAAGAAGCACGACATATGCCGATTAGGAGGTCTCTGATTACCAAAGTTTCTTGGCATCTCGTTGAACTCTTTTGGGGCAAACGATTTCTTATCACCCGATACAATATTCGGCTTTTGGAATTTTGTTGGGTTAGAGCTACTAGGTGTGCTCTTCTTTGTTCCTGGACACTCGCTAGGTAATCAAATAATCGTTCAGCAGCAACGAGGGCACTTGAAAGATTTTGTACCCTTTGTTCGTATAGTTTTGTTCTCGCCCACGGTTTTAAACCTTCAATAAAAGTAAAAATCTTGTCCTTCTCAGACATATCTCTGATATTGAGCATGAGGCCCGAGAACTGCTTCACATATTCTCGAATCTAGCAGTTTGCTTTAGTTCCCGAAGCATTCTGCGTGCATTAAACTCAACATTTTCTAGAAAGAATTGGTCTTCAGCTGCTTCTTTAATTCTTTCCATGTATCGATCGCGCATTCCCCATTACAAATGTCGTGATACTTTGATCTCCACCATAACTTTGCATCGCCAGACTGGTGCATCGATGCTATTGTCACTTTAGAGTCTTCTTTTGTCCTCGTAGCCTTGAAATATTGTTCCATATCAAAGATGAAATTGTCTATTTCTTTGGCATCACGAGCTCCCCCAAAATCTTTTGGCTCAGGGATTTTAACCCGGCTCAATTCGGCAACTACAGGAACTTGAGGTTGATTCCCTATAGCCCTCATAGCAAGGTTCAACTTCACGTTGATCTCGACGATCTCCGCCTTGAGAGAATCAAACATGGCTTTGAAACTCCCATTCAGGTCGCCAACATCCTCTAACATACGAGAATGAGCTGCATCAATGTCTTCGATACGGTCTAGGATCTCACCTATGGCTCCATTGGAGCTCTCTCCAGTGTCCACCCCCTTTCCCTTCTCTTGTCGGGATTCTAATGCTTCCACGCGATCCAACAACTCTTGAATCGGTATTGCGTCGATTTGGTTGTGAACAACACCTAGTTCACTAGGAAAATCTTCTATTTCCTTCATTCGCTCCCCCAGGAGTCGAATTTCATCTGGTATCTCTTGCATTTCCAATATCTTTTCTTCTAACTCGCGGATTCGTTCGAGTTGTTCGGACGAGGAATTCATTTTTTCCATCGAAACTTTCTTCGACATTGTTTCTCACAATTTGAGCCAACTAGGCTGTGATACCAACTGTCACGGTCCTACTTTTACAAGGCCGTGCGGCACCCAATATCACGGTCACTATGGGTCAGCCTACGAGTGTGACAGTGGCACCGAGTGTCCACGTCGTTAGAACAAGCTTTTTTGTCTAACGAGCGAACGAGCATACGAGTTTATTCGACACGAGCGTCATGAGTATAGTGTAAATAAAGAGAGTGTATTGCAAAAAGCTTGTTCATTGATAAATAGCAAAATTACAACGTTTGGTAGGGGGTCTTTGTGTGATCATGCCTCTCCCCCGAAAGTGCAATCCGGGTCATATTAGCTGTCACAACAATAAACGTGCTATGTGGTCGAGAAGTCACTTTTTACAAAAAACATAGAAAATAAACAAATAAAGAGGAAATGAAACTAGAGGTGTGGACGGCCATGAGAAACAAGCCCTAGACAAGTTCCTACATTGACACTGGACCTTGACACAGAGCATGCCAACAATATGATTGAACAATTGGATAAATTGAATATGAACAACCCATATATTTAAAATATTTTTAGTAGAAATGTGTATTTAATCATTGACCAACATACCAACTGTTATTTTCCTATGCCCTAGGATATCTTGTCTGCATATCATGATATTAGTCATATCTGAATTTTTTTTTATAATTTTTATTTAAACATACATTTCCAGTTAAACTAGAATTTTCTATTGTCCTTAATCACTATGGAAGATTCTTGATATAGAATTATGAGCTACAAAGGTTCTTGGCTTGCAACACTACTCCAGTTACACAGCGCATGATAATCTCATCGTTATTGTGTTGATAAGCCACCATTTGGGGCTGGGAATCAGTCAACACAATAGAAGTGCTGTTATTTTGAAATCTTAATCTATGCAGATTAGTTGATAGCCTGTTTATCAAATCCGCCGAGTCTCTTGTTAAGCATTTTACCTTAAATTCGTTAGGGTGCCTGTCTTGCGCTAGATGCGGGAAAATGGCTAGAATGCGTGGGAGAAATTTGTGCCTTCTACAATCTTTCTCCTCCTAGTGAAGATGAGCGGCTGCCGGTTGGCGCGGGTAGCAATCCAGTAAGCTTGAATTTTTTAAATGTCACCAAGCGCAAAATTCATTATCTTTATACTCACCCTACGCTGATCACATGTGGCTTTACTAGTATCCCACATTCCGTCACATCTGCAATGCTTGTATTTTGGAATGTAAAATCATAAATGGTTGCTCATGAATTTTGTAATCAACAGATAATATGATCTGCTTGTGCAAGTACCTCTTTGGGTGTTAAATGCCTCATGAGAAACAAAGGGGATCACCGAATCGTCATTGACAGTTCTTTATAACATTTTGAAAGTTTTCCCACTCACGAAAGACTCCGTGGCCATTTTAAAATAAGTCAAGAGACATTAGATAACATAAAGGGCTTAAAATTAAGTAATGCAGATAAGTCATCTGAATACTGATAAAAACCTTTGCCACTAAAGACCCGCTCTTTGCAAGGATGTTTGTTAATTACTAGGGATCCTTCAGCCTTATATATGACTTCATCTTGGTTTTGATTATGGAACACAACTTGGCAAAGGTGATTATATGACCTTCATGTTGCTGACGTCTATTCCAACTGTTGATTACATTTCTTTATATAACTTTTAACAGGTTTATCTGATGGAGGACCGTGTCATAAAGCTATTTGTTGAAGGAGGTTTGGAAGCTTCGGTTTGTAGTTTAGGCACTGAGGTGTGATTTGACTCGAAAACATGTTATTCATTAAATCTCTTTATATGCATCACACTAATCGGTGCTTGATTTACAGCTTGAGTTTTATAGTCTACTACATAGAGTGAATTCCCTTCTGAAAAATCACATTCCTGATATTTTGGCTAGCGGGATTGTTTTTATTGACGATGGAATTCATAAAGTTATTCCTTGGGATGGCAAAGATGTTCCTGATGGGATCGCAAAGTGCTATCTTACTTTTGATATATGCAAAGACGAGGCATATCCTTTGGGTATCTGGAGCAAGAAAAAATTTGAATATGAAAAGGCCGGGCTGACAATAAACGAATCAACTAGTTCAGCTTATACCGCAAAGATATGGCCATTTATCATAACTAAAAGATGCAGTGGGAAAATATTTGCCCAGTTGTAAGTTTCCTTATATTAAGCTCTTGTTCAAATGCTGCTAAAGTGAATTTCAGTTTATTGTCCTGACTTTGAAGTGTCATAGAGCTGGAATCAGCCTTTGAATTCATTTTGTTCTTCTCCGTGCAGAAGAGAGATGTTGTCCAGGGAAGATATTCTGACCTTAGCTTCTTTTCTTGGAGAGCAGCTTCGATATCTTCATATCTTGCCCCATCAAGATTATATCCATCCAACTTTTGCAGATGTTAATCATAAGATACTCTTGTCCTCCTCTGAAAGTTCTCTTTACTGTGAGATTCGCCTAAGCTAATTCCTAATGGACTTGTGTTCTTACTGTTTGTATTGTGCTGTTAGCTTGTTGCAGAGGACTACCATGGCGTGCGAAACTCTACTGAAGTGGGTTCTAGTGTACCAATAACATCTCAAGTATATACTTCATCTACAAAAAAAAAAAATATAAACCAATTTGTAATTATTGTTGCAACATCCTTGCAGCTCTTCTTTTGCAGATCTGTTCCCTAGGGCAAAACAAATACAGAAAGAAGAAACCAATTAACCTTTCACACTTTCATTTACTAGACTCAAAACTAGAATTGAACAAGTACACAATCCCATCTTTCCTCTAAATCAACTTATTTGAAAAGAAAGTTCATTCTTGAAGATATTCTTCAACAGGTTGCTTACTTGGGCAAACAAAAATAAAAAAGAACTTGCAAAGAGGCGGAGGCGGCAAGCTGTGAAATCACCAAACGAACTCAGACGCTAACTGAAAAGAAATCTCCAAACTGTGATGAATGAAATTGTAAGAAAAAGGGAGGACACGCGTGGAACGACGAACAACTGTGGTCTGATGTAAGATAAGCAACAACAGAGTATATGCAATGATGTCGCCACGACACAGATGAATAGCCAAAAAATAGAGGCTGGTAGTGGTGATAACATTTTGGACTATTTCATTCATATGGTAGAAATATTTATGCACAAAATTGAAATATGAATAAAGAAACTTATTGAGATTAATTCTTAAAGAAACTAATACTTAGATAAATCAATTCCTAATTAAATATAAAATAAAATCTATTTAATTAGAAAAATATCAATCTTCATTCTTAACATAAACAAACTTTTCATAGTAAATATTTACAATCGAAGGATCAAATTATCCTTATCTTATTCAGTTTAACAAAACTGTTGCTTGCTTTAGATCTTGCTCAAGCTGTGAGATTCCTGTGCTTGTTTCAATTTTGGGCCGTGTCACCACGTAATTGTGCGGCTTCTATAAATTTTTCTCTTTTGAAACATTTTCTTTCCTTTTTCACTTCCATCGTCTGTGTTTCCTTAATATTTTTATAATATGCCTATGGACTTGTCTAACAAGGAAGAACACAATTAGAGAGGCTCATATAAGCTGCAATTGGAGATGAGCTCTTTTTTAGCCTTCTATGAAAGGTCGTGAGGCTGGGGGCCTTACTAATACTCTCCTCCTTGAAAATCACCTTGTCCTCAAGGTGAGCAAACAAATGATTGAATTTTGGAGTGTTAGGACTTCTAAGAAAATCCTTTGAACTGCATTCGACCACAATTGTCACTAGTTGGCTGCCCTTGGACATTGCTCGTGACTTTGTAATATTGCTTTGCAAACTTGTACATCGTGGTTCGCCTTCGACTTCACTACGATTGAATATTCAGCTCCTTTTGCAAATTTGTGACCCATTGTTCCTTTGGTGAGTACCATTCATACCCGTGACTCCACATTCGCAACTACGCCGGTGATTACATCCATCTTTTTACGACTAGATCTCATAGTATTTAGCAACCCATTTGTTTGGTGGCACACCAGGAATCATAATACCCCGCACACCAGTGGGTGAACGGCTTCAACTTTACACATCCTAAGCTCAACGTTTTCTTAGCCCTAAATCTCTTATCTCTCCACCATTTTGGTTTATGCTTTAGCGTGACCGTAGCCCCACCAGAAAGCCTATTTCTCAATTTCTGGTCTCCCAAGTTTTGATGAGAGACAACCCACTGGTTCCTCTTCCATTCATTCTTCCTCCCCGACGCTATTGCATTTTTCCCTGAACGAGCACCAAGACTTTCTCGAATACTCTTATTCATTGTCCCTTCCAAGTTATCAAGTTCATCCATGATCAGTGTAATTCCTTGTTCATTTCTGGCAATCTGAGTTTGCTGTCCTTGGGTCAAGCCACCTTGGGCAATGTCTTTAGCCGAATAGCATCTATTTCTTTCTTCATATGAGCAATTTTCTCAATTCTTTTAAAAACCTTTTCTCGGGTTTTTTCTTGCTTCTCGGTGAGCTGTCCTTTATTTGTTTGCCATGTCACTTCGTCATCTTCATCCTCAACTTCTTCAGCACCTTCTCCCATACCCCATGATATGCAATCAGCAAGTGATGCCTCGTGTCTAGCTCGACGAAGGGAAGCATCTCGATCAAGAACCTCTTCCCGAATCTTGGAATCTCTTGTTTTTTTCAAGTCAGCTTCAGGTGGCGTACTCACTCTCTCTCCTTTGATTAATAAGTCCAGCCCAAATTTTGTTTTTAGGTATATGATTTCAACTGCAACGCCTCTACCACCTAGACCACCTTTTTTGAGCATATAGCTTGGACTTGTCCCCTCCTTCAACTGCATCTGTCCACTTGCCAACAGATGACATGCACTTGTCCCCTCCTTCACTCTTTTTCCTTCCTCCTTCCTACGTTGCTTCACCGTCACAAGAACAACATCCTAGATGCTTGTTGTGTGTTTTCCATCGAGGAGCGATGCTCGTCTTCCTCTTCTTTTCCTTCTCTTTACTTTTCTTCGTTCCTGTTTTCAATCCCCGCGCTGCCCAAAATCGCATTTTGATTTTCCCACGTCTTCTCGTTGCTTCTCTCCAGTCTGGCGCAGCCCGACGGCGTAACCCAGGCTTCCATACTTTCCTAGTCGTCGAGATTACATACTGCAACCTTAAATTTTTTTATTGATCTTCAACACATATTTAAACAGAAGATATTACGACGGTAGCTTAAACAAACAGCATAACAAACTCCTTAAATAAGGAGGAGAAACAAACATAATTAGGTAATCCCTAAACAAGAGGAAACAACAAACAAAAAGATATTTCATAATAAATATTGCAGCATATTAAAACAGAGTCTTCAACCCTCCTTGTTTAAAATGCTGCAAACACCAAGCTTGCTTTGCAAGTCTTCAAATTTGTGAAATGGAAGTGGCTTGGTTAGAATATCTGCGATTTGCTCTTCAATTTTGCAGTAATACAGAGATATTTGGCCGCACTTTTGTACTTCTCTCACAAAGAATAGTTTGATGTTGAAATGCCTGGTTTTTCCGTGAAAAACTGGATTATTTGAAATGGCTGTTGCTGCTTGATTATCAACATCAATCCTAGTGCTATGCATCTGTTCTTGTTTTAAGTCCAATAGAATTTTTCTCAACCAAATGACTTGGTTTACTGTTGCTGTAATCGCAACAAATTCACATTTTGCAGTTGACTGTGCAACTGAATCTTGTTTCTTTGAACTCCAAGAAAAGAACCCTAAGCCAAGAGTAGAACAGTAACTAGATGTGCTCTTCATGTCATCCAATGATCCTTCCTAGTCACTATCAGAAAAACCAGCAAGATTGAAATCTTTGCATTTTGCAAACTTGATTCTCATATCTTGAGTGCCTTTAATGTATCTGATGACTCTTTTGGCTGCCTTCATGTGTGTTTCATTAGGACAATGCATAAACCTGGATAGAATGCTTACAGAGTTTAAAATATCTGGTCTAGATGCTGTAAGATACATTAAGCATCCAATTAGACTCTGAACTCTGATTCATTGACCTTAGCAGTTCCATCTTCTTTTACAAGCTTCTCTTTCTGGTTCATAGGAGTGTTCATCTGCTTACAGTTCTCCATCTTGAACTTTTTGAAAATCTCTTTATCATACTTCTTTTGACATATGAAGATCCCTATCTGACTTTGATTTATCTCCAGTCCGAGGAAATAAGTCATGAGACCGAGGTCTGTCATCTCAAATACTTTACTCAACTCTTCCTTGAGTTGTGTAATTTGATCGAGGTTGTTTCCAGTAATCAATAGATCATCAACATACAGTGAGATAATGATAATATCGATGTCATGAGTTTTAACATATAATGTAAGTTCAGAAAGACTCTTTTTAAATCTCAGGCTGCATAGATAATCATCAATTTTGCTGTACCAAACCCTTGGTGCTTGTTTAAGGCCATATAAAGCCTTCTTTAACAAGTACACTTTATCTCCAGACTCTTCAACAACGAAGCCTTTAGGTTGTTCAACAAACATTTCTTCTTGTAGTTGACCATTCAAGAAAGTCGATTTGACGTCTAACTGGAATACTTTCCTGTTCATTTGAGCTGAAAGTGCAAGTAACAATCTGATGGTATCAAGTCTAGCAACCGGTGCAAACGTATCTGAGTAATCAACTCCAAATATTTGTGTATAACCTTTCACCACAAGTTTTGCTTTGTGTTTATTTACTGATCCATCGGCATTGAACTTAGTTCTAAACACCCATCTTACACCGATCACTTTTCTATCTTTAGGCCTTTTGACAAGTTTCCATGTTTCATTCTTTTCAATCATGGACAGCTCCTCCTGCATTGCTTTCATCCATTCAATGTTTTGCATTGCCTCTTGATAATTTGCAGGTTCACAAACAGCTATATGACATCTTTGATACACTTCTGTGAGTAACCTTGTACCTCTTGCAGGTTCATCATCCATCATCTCTTCTTCCAAATCACCAATAACATGTACATCAGATTGATCATTGTATGTTTGAAGTGATGACAGCTCCTTTTGAACTTTCTCTGGAGTGTTCCAACTCCACTGCTCTTCTTCGACAAAGTAGACATCACGGCTTACAGTTACTTTATTGGTTTGAGGGTGAAACACTCTATAGGCTTTTGAAACCATACTGTAGCCGATAAAGACTCCACTAATTGCTCTTTTGTCAAGTTTGTCTCTTTTGATCTGAGGCACATGAGTAAAACAAAGACTTCCAAAGATTTTAAGAAAACTTAAGAAGGGTTTACGTCCATACCAAGCTTCATA
This sequence comes from Begonia fuchsioides, assembly GCA_003255005.1. NCBI lineage: Eukaryota > Viridiplantae > Streptophyta > Magnoliopsida > Cucurbitales > Begoniaceae > Begonia > Begonia fuchsioides. Next base: position 192,833 of record QAOC01021090.1, read on the forward strand.
TGGCGTCATATCATTTACTGCTTTTGTTGAAATTCTGTTCTGTAAATAGACAGCAGTGTTTGCTGCTTCCGCCCAAAACTTCTTTGGCATATTTTTCTCGTGTAGCATGCATCTTGTCATCTCCATGATAAATCTATTCCTTCTCTCACTTGCACAATTTTGTTGAGGAGTGTATGGTGCTGTCAATTGATGTTCGATCCCGGCTTCTTCACAAAAATGATTGAAAGCTTCTGATGTATATTCTTTGCTGTTGTCTGATCTAAGAATCTGTATTTTGTGACTACTTTCATTCTCAACTTTTGCCTTAAACTTTAAAAAAATACTGGCAACTTCTGACTTTCGTTTCAAGAAATAGATCCAACACATTCTCGTAAAATAATCTATAAAAGCAATATAATAAAGATTACCATTTAAAGATGGCGTTCTTTGAGGGCCATAAAGATCATTATGAATAAGTTGTTGTTTACTTGTTGCTCTCCATGCTTGTTTAGGAAATGGTTGTCTGTGTTGCTTTCCAAATCTGCAAGCCTGACAATGTGGGAGATCATCTTCAAGTGTTGGAATGCCTCTCACCATGTCCTTTGTTTGCATATAAAGCAACTCTTGGTGATGAAAGTGCCCAAGCCTCTTGTGCCAAATCTCACTTTCAGATACAAAAGCTTTAAGAGCTTTATGCTCCTCCAATGGATTTCTTCCTTGTCTTTGATTACACATTGTCTGTCCTCAAATAATACTTTGTAGCCTTTTTCAAGCAATTGACCAACACTTAGAAGATTTTGGTCTATATCCGGAACAAACAAAACATCATTGATTGTTTTGGAACCCGTAGAACTTGCAATACATATTGTTCCTATTCCTTTCACAATCAGATGCTCACCATTTCTAATTCTTACTTTCTTAACTTCAGTAGGTTTTAACTCCTTGAAGAGTTCTTCATCATGAGTCATGTGATTTGTGCAACCGCTATCAATCAGCCAATTCTTGCAAGAGTTTGAGCTAAGAAAACACGTGGCCACAAAAAGTTGATCTTCCTCTTCTTGATCAGCCACCTGAGCTTTCTGTTCTTGTGGCTGTTTGACTCTGCAAATCACAGCTTCGTGGCCCATTTGATTACATTTGGTGCACTTGGCGTCTGGTCTTTTCCAGCATTTGAATGGTGGATGTCCCATTTTGCCACAATGTTTGCAAGGAGGAAAGTTTCTTCTTGTGTAATGTTCTTTTGCCTTTGGTTGATTTCCAGACTCTTTGTCTTCTTTAAGTTGCTTGTTCTTCTTATTTTTGCCTTTCTTCCAATCTTGGTGCCTTACTGGTAAAGCACCTTCAACAGCTTCCTCTTGCCTCATAGCTCTTCTTTGTTCTTGAGCTTGCAAGGCATTTAAGAGTTCTGATAAGGTGATATTCGACAAATCCTTAGTATTCTCTAAGGTTGTTATCGTAGCTTCAAACCTTTCAGGTAGCGTTACTAGTAATTTTTCAACAATTCTTGAATCTGTTAAGTTAGATCCAAGCAACCCACCTTATTGGCAATACCAAGCAATCTGTCTGAGTAATCTTTGACAGACTCAGAGTTTTTCATATTTTGTAATTCAAAATCTCTAATGAGATTCAGAACCTTCATGCTCTTGATCTGTTCATCTCCTTCATATTCGGTTTTGAGAAAATCCCATATCGCTTTTGCAGATTTCAGGGACATGATGCGAGTGAAAATAGTAGATGAAATTGCTGCAAACAAGCAAGCTTTAGCCTTGGACTTCTTGGTTTTCCTCTCTTTGTGATTCTTCATTTGAGCCACAATAGGATTGTTTGTCAAGGGAAACACCTCATAGTCTTCCTCTACAGCTTCCCAGAGATCCATGGCTTCAAGATACGTCTCCATTCTCACTGCCCAGATCTGGTAATTCTCTCCATCAAAGGTGGGTGGTACAATTGTAGAGAAACTAGACTCTCCTTCCATCTAGGCGTTCTTAAGTTTCTTCACAGGCTCCGATATCTTTTTTTGATTGTAGAAAACGTAAGGCAAGAATTTATGAAAGAAGTAAAAATAAATACTGCAACCTTAAAATTTCTTATTGATCTTCAACACATATTTAAATAGAAGATACTACAACCGTAGCTTAAACAAACAACATAACAAACTCTTTAAATCAAGGAGGAGAAACAAACATAACTAGGTAATCCCTAAACAAGAGAAAACAACAAACAAAAAGATATTTCATAATAAATATGGCAGCATATTAAAACAGAGTCTTCAAAAGAAACGGAGAATAATCGACTCTCTTCTGCCCCAGTCACTGTGTTTTCTTATTTACAACGATGGTCATTGGTTTTAAATGAACATTGTTATTCTTCTTGCGCTTCCGATGCTTCAAAAAATTAGGCCGGGATTGACTTCTCCTGCGATTCCCCAGCGTTAAGCCCTGATATTCTCGCTTGATATTTTCTCTTGGAATATTGAATTTTACAGTCTCTACTGAAGGTTGTAACTCAAGGTTCGAGGAACTGATTTTGCCTCAACCTGTTTTTGTGAACTTTTCTCCTCTATGCCTACTTGTTCGGATTCTTCTCGTAGATTTTGTGAGATTTTCTCTTCCTTAAGACGCCTATCTTCTAATAGGTAGCGTCTTTTGTCCATTGAGTCGATGACCGAGCATGCCAGAGTAACAACTCTTTTAACTGCTTCAATTCAGTTCTCAAATTGGTTAAACTGTCTTCCAGATTGTAGAGTCTTCCATCGTCAGAATACTCCAACATTTTCTTCTTCTAGGATGGATAAATGCTCGGATACCAAATTGATAGAGCCTGTAGAACAATCAACTAACAAGGAAATAATATTGGAATTGAATGGATAAAACCAATAACAAAACAGAGTCGGTGAGCAATTGATGGAGGCTCCCTCTCCCCTTGAGAGCAATTAGTGGAGGCTCTATCTCCCCCATCGAAGCCCTAAAATCTTTGATGATCTAAGTAAAATCTTCAATTAGAGATGCCCATGTAGGCTGGAATTGGAGATGGGCTCTTCTTTGTCTTTCAATTATAGGTCCTTGAGGGCCTTATCAGATTCCTAACACCTTGTTGCAGAAAGTTGAAGACTATGTACCTGGTGATCTTGATGCATGTAATCGCGAACAACAGATCTTGGGACTTTGCTTGATGTATTTGAGGTTGATGATGCAGTTACCTTTATCGTCTTTGTTTTAGTAACTAATTGGTAGATTTAACGTTCTATAAATGTTTCCTTATGTGTGTTTCTTAATTTCAGGCTGAAAGCGTACTTGACAAAATTTGGGATGGATACTCATGGATACATTCAGACATTATGGATGAGAACATTCAAATGGAGCCATGTTTGATTGAATGTTGCCCAGACAGTAACATTGAAGGCAATGATTCCAAGAATGGTTATAATGGTGGCGCAAAGAGAAAATCCTGGCGGCCTGGCTACATTCTTGATTTCAGCGATTTGTCCATTGGTTAGTACCTTCGATTTATTCTGTAGGAAAATTTGCTCCATGAAAACATGCAAATTATATCAATAATCACGATGCTCTACCAATACAATTGTTTCACATGGTACAAGGAAGCAATGAGTCTTTACTATTAGTGTTTTGGTTCAATGTATTAGGCATGACTGGAGTTTGGGTTTTTTGATATCGCTAAGTTGAAACACATTTGTGTTTAGTACTTTGACGTTTTATGTTATTTTGAAGTAAACAAATTCATTGAACATTGTTGTTGTTTAGTAAAGAGAGCTCATTAGTATGCTCTAAGTAGATGACTTCACTATTCTATTTATTTACTTTAGCATAATTTAGAAACTTTTGTCGTTAAGTGCCATCTGCTTTCGGAAGCTACCAATTCTTTGCTGGCATTTGTGTTTCCAACCACTACCATATGTAGTAGAAATTGAAAGAATTGAAAATACTTCTAACAGAATTTACCTTTCTCTCAAGTGATCCACTTTGTGATTTGATTCCCATTAGCCTGGATATATTTAGAGGTGACACCCCTCTCCTCAAGCAATTCTTGGAAAGCTATAAACTTCCTCTAGCGAGAATATCACCCCAGGCACAGCATGATCACGCAGCTAACAAGTTTCAGCGGCTTTCCTACCGTGCCATGTATGTAGAAATGAAATTTAATATCCCCCACTTTTTTTTATCAGGCCAAAACTCACCAACATAAATCTAGACATAATCAGTTCATTTATTAGTTTTTAGCCGGATAATTATCTCCCGGAAAGTTATTAATAAATGTATAAATGATTAAACTTGAAGAGAAGTCAAAATTCTCAACTTTCAAATTTCTAGAAAGTCATTTTACTCCATAGAAAAGTCTAACTATAAAAAACCAATAAAATGCATGTTGGGAAGGATGTTATGTAAGTATAAATTATTTTTAACCTGCACGAACTTTTAGGGTTGTTTGATAGTTTAACGCAAATAACATATTATAGAAACTTGTGTATGTTTATCTCCAGAAAATGATTTCCTGTGTAGGTGCTACTGTATATTGCACGATGAGAACATAATGGGGGCCATTTTGTTCAAAATGGGAAGAGCTCAAAATGGCAGATTCCTGGGAAGAAATCGAGCTGACAGGGTGGGGAGAGTTGAACAACTACAAAGGTTATGCTTTAAGACTAAGCCATCACTGTGCGACATAACACTTGAAATAAGTGGTGAGTTAGTATATCCTAACTTATAGGATTTCACGCAATTGCAATTGATCTTGTGCTGTACATTTGCCATTTGATTTCAACGAAATAGTAATCGTGTTCTCTTCTTCTTTATAAGACAGATTTTTTTTGTTCAGGGAAATAACCTTGCGGCCTCATGGGCATTAATCAGAGAGTAAACTGTTGTTAGTAGAGAAATCATCAGTTTTTGCCACGTAATCTTTGATTTATGGAGTCGAACAATCTCTGAGTGCAATGGTGTCGGCGATAATCCCGATGAAGCAACTTAGAAACTCGGTGCATGAGTCGTATTTGGCGACAAGACGAAGCCTAGGGAAGTTGATTTTTTGGATAAGTGGGGAGAAGATCATACCATGAAATCTGTGCCGAATACCAACAATCCTTCTGAAGATCAAAATGGAGAAACCACCACGTTGGATTAGGATATTAAAATCAACCCACCTTAGGCCACCTCAGCTTAGCTCGATCCCAGTACGATTGAGCTTGTGGCACTGTTCTGTATCCATACGTCATTCCTACTTAACTCTTGCCGACCCATCCAAGCCCACCCGGCAGCCCGCCACAATTAGACTGGCCAAACCTAGCCCAGATGATCGATAAAGCCCCTCAACCCCAGCTCCCAGCCAAGGAACACTTAACTAGAGCATATTGCACGTGGGTCATTAGAGACATATCCAGACAATTGTGACATGTGAAAAAGTTTTGATATAGTATAAAAACAAGGAATAAAAAAATATATAAAACAATACAACAGCTCATCGATGATGGGTATTAAGAGACCCATTAGGAGAAAACAATGAAAACTCTTGAATTGTGCTTACAATTAAATAGCCGCCTCAACAAAGAATCATTAGACATTGTCGGATCAAATAACACTTAATATATACAACATCAAATTATACTGAAAAGCAAAACTAACAATGAAATAGCATTAAGCAAACTATGCCTTTAATCAGGAACATAATTCAATTGTTGATCTTCAGTAGAGAAGAGCTCCAAGCTCCTCCGACTTTAAAACCAAAAACACAGCATTATTCATATCTAATAGAATTCAAACATGATGCAAAAGTAAAACGGCTGATTCCAAAGTTTCCTTCAATCCTACGTTAAGCAGAACTAAAAGAGCACCATATCAGTATACAAAGTATAGCATAAACCGATTAAAATCCACATTCCGCGTTGACAAAAGGGAATAGGGCGATAAAGACATGTTAATCAACGCTATCACTAATATGGGAGAAACTAAAGAACTAAACTATTAGATTCAAATACAATTAAAATGTTGAATAGCCAAGTTGGTGGTAATCCAAGCATTTCTCGCTAAATAAGAGTTCTATAAAGTCCAAGGCGAGTTTAAATTGAGCAATCCCAAGAATGCACAACTCAACAAACCTGGTGCTCAAATTCAGGATTGAAATGACAAATACTTGCAAATCCAACGAACTCTCCGTAATTTTAAATGAAAACAAAGTCATTTAACCAAAAGGCAATAATCACTCACTAACCATATTGTTGGACAAAACTTTAAGCTGCAATGGATGGCTTTGAGGCAGCTGAGAGCCTGGACCTTTTCTTTGCCAAGCTTTCACTTCTGCGTTCTCTTTGCTCCTTCAATCTTGATGCCAGGAGCTTCTGGTATTCTTGGGCTTCAGACTTGGCCTTCACAATTCTCTTCTTCTTCTCTGCAATTCTAGACCTCTTCCTCTGTAAGGTCAGCGGGGTGACCAGCCTCTGAATCTTGGGAGCTTTACTGGCTTTCTCCCCTGTCAAACAAATATATAACACCAAACTTAACAAAACACCAAAACTTGTCCACAGTCCTTATTCTTTGCTTGAAGCATTAAAGCTACTTGAAACAAAGAACATAATACTTACCAGACTTCGTATTGAACGATCTGCGGTATGTGTTAACATATTTTCGAACATCGTCGTCCTTAGAGAGATTGAACAGCTTCCGGATCTTTGATGCTCTCTTAGGACCTCTCATTCTTGGTTTCTCTGTGTCAGTCAATCCAGGTAAATCATGTTCACCCTTCTTGACAATCACCAAGTTAAGAACAGAAAGGTCTTGGCTGACAATGCAACCTCGCACCGACTTTCTTCTCCTCTCACCATTGCGGCGGCCATAACCGCGGAAGCAAGGAGTACCTAGTCCCCAAAACACAGATTCTTCAGACATTTTCAATAAAATTATCCATAACATGCAAATAAAGTGAATGAAATATAATTTTTATTTAAGACTTTCCATGGTCTATTATCAGGACTAACCTCTATGGAGCAAGAGTCGGACACGACCTGGTGTCAAAACTCCCTGTTTCATTGGGAAACCTTGCTTGTCACAGCCTCCCATGATTTTGAAGACATAGCCCCTAAATTCCTGAAATGGAAGGGTTTTAGAATAGAATTCAAGAAAAAATTTCTATTATCAAAAACATATCAGGAATCAGAACATACCTCTCCCAGGGAGTCTCCACTAACCTCCTGTGAAATCCTTTTGTCAAAAAAGGCACGCCTGCAATCAACCAGCAAAGAACAATTACATTTTCAACCCAACTGAATGAAAAAAATACAATTTTGAAGGAAGAAACAATGGATAGCATATTTTTGTACATACTTAATGTTTGAAGAAATAAACGATGGATAAATAACAATTACTTTACAACCATCATATGATTAATTAAAAAAACCCAGAGAAGGGAAATAACAAGTGCATGAGAACCTTGTCATGTATGCTTGAAAGGAATTTCGAGAAAAGGAAAAAAAAAAGACAATCTACAGATGTGTTAATTATATCAATTCTTTTTTCTATAATTAACAAACAAAATATGAAAAAGAGTAAACTGCAAAGTGACCATCCGCAATAAGTAGAACGATCAAAACAGTGCAAAAAGTCACAGAATTTATAATCCCACGTTTCTATATAATGGTAAAAACTCCTATTTAAAAGTATGCTAACATATATAATACGCGAGAGAAAATGATGCAAAAGATTAGAAGCACACAGCTGGTGTTCCAAGCCAGCTACGAAATCTAAACAACCAAATTTTGAAAATTCTCCCTTTTCTTACAAAACATGTGTAGAAGCGTGAATAATACATCAGAGTTCCAAATGAATTAGATATTAGACGTATGTTCGAACCACAAAAGCTCAAAACAACGAACAAAAACACTAACTAATCACGACAACTCAATAAATTAGCATGTATAAGAAACTAACAGTTTCTGGTCATCATCAATCTCGACCTTCTTCTGGCATCCCGTAGTAGGATTGGCGATGTTGAACTAAAAAAGAAAAAACACAAGGGTTACCGCAAAGATTAACACAGAACGCCAGAGTTAGAAAGAGAAAGTCCAGAGAGAAGGCATGCCTTCATCTTCGGTCAGTGAGGAAGGAGCGGAATAAGCGGCCGTAGCGAGAGATAGCCTGCTCAGATTTTACCTTAGGGTTTCTCAATGGCGACCTACTTCCATCTTGTACGTTCTGCCCGCCTCTCTATCGGGCTTTTATAGTGGACTTAAATTCACTTAACTGGGCCTCACATGGGCCACACATGTTCATATGAAGGTTCCCTCTTTTATGTTAAAAGTCGATAACGGATTTATTGGGTGTTTAATTGATTAAAGTTTTAACTATATTAAAACATAGTTATGATTTGAATTGTCTCTCATTGCCTTGGTTGATGATCAAATTGGTCTGTTCTCTTTTAGCTACGGTACTTTGTTGCATTGATTGCAGAGAAATAAAGTTTTATGTTTAAATTTATAATCTTTATTCTAAAAATCTAAATGAAATAAGTATAATAGGTATGAAATGGGGCATTTATGTCCATACCCAATGGGGTGGCACAGTTCCACGTCTATGTTTCGAGCCGAATGCTATATTGGTTTTCGGTTTAGGTTTGCTTTCCATCTTAGTTTATCCAAACATCGTGTCCTTCTAAACAGAACTTGTCTTTGCCAATTGCTGTCATCCTCGACCAACCCTTGTCGAAGATGTTGTGGTCCTCTCCATGCATCGGCCCTCTTCTTCGTACTCATAGTCATCATCATCCAAATATATCGCAAACTCATAATTAATTTTAACTCCTAGGGCTCCACGTAAGTGTCGCACGATAAACTCGAGCAAGCTTCTCCATTTGGTTCTCATTCGTAGCCACTGATCTATAACTCAATTGGTATGTGTTCTGCAGACTATGATCAGATTGGCTACATTGAGTCAAAATTGGTGATTACTCTTTTTGAGTGTGTTAGTTATGGCTAATCATTTGAGATAAGTTATTTTTATTTTGATTCTATGAAAAAGAATTTGGTTTCAGTTTTAGCATTTCCTCTATTCAGTTTTGATATATCACGGAGAAATTGTTTAAGCTATAACCTCTACTATCCTAATATGTCCTTAGATGATGATGCTAAGTCTTATGCAAGAGACGTACAATCTCTATCTTCAAAAAAGAATCTCGTGCAAGAGACTAAATCTATAAGACGTCAAAAATAGGATTCAAAACAAAAATATTACTTAACTATCTGATTTTTGATAGACTAGTCATTGAACTTTTGAAATTAATAAATCAGTCACTCTCGGACAGCCTAACTATCATTGTTATTTTTATTTTGAAAAATATTATTAATTTTA
>QAOC01021110.1:0-10369 GCA_003255005.1 Begonia fuchsioides
GATACATTTTTTTCAGGAACTGTACAAAATAATATTTTCAGCTCCCTATTCAGAATTTTGAATCGACGAGTTATCCCTTGAGAGTTGTATTCTATTTATTTCAATGATTATTTTAGATAAAAAATTAATTTGAATTAGATTTTTGGATATTGAAAATCAATGAATACTATGTCAAGTCTTTCTTCGTAATTAATTCTATTTGAATTTAAGTGAAAAAGGTTTTACAAATTGTCATTTTAGAGTGGTATCGTTCCTTGTTCTCTCATGTGCCCTTTAGGGCATGTAGTAGCAAATCCAATCTTCCGCCAGCGGTCGGTTCGTCTTTTTTCAATGTTCAGTGGTTAATTTATTCTTTTTTGATTATTTTAATGCAAAATTGAAGTTTAACCTTATTTTTTTACTATTGATTTTTGAAAATGCCATCGCAAAATAGTGTCAATATTATTCTGGTAGCACCATGAAACTTCACATTGACAAAGAGACGTCAAGAACGAGAAATATATTACCTAATCCTTCTCGTGACTTTAAGGATTATCAACGAAATAATTTTGTTTTGATTTTCAATAACACATTCTAGTTGACCGAGCCTAATTCTAATTATTTGTTTCGACGAAGCGAATCATTGTATTCAGATATTCACGTTCAAGAAGTATTGGATTCTCTTTCAGGTAGGCCCTGAAAGGAGAAAGAAGGCTAAAATGCCAATAGACGTCTATTATTGAATTCACCTGACTCGATAGAATCTTCTTTTTGGAATGGGACGTCATGTGCCAAAGTCACTGAATGAGTAAGTCGTCAATCCCTACACCAGACTATGAGGTACTTACAGCATATAGTTTGAATTTTTATTCTCCTTTGAATTTCACATAATTTTTATAAGTATGATGCCATTATTAGATATGAGAATGAGTTGGTTAGACTCGAGTTTTTAATCGACCAACACCGAATTATTTGGGTCTATGGTCTCCAATTCGAAATCAAAGACTGACCCAAAACTTGAGAACTGTGTCAACTCGAGCCAAAATATTTTGAGTTGGGTCGGGTTAGGTTTTTATTTCTGTAAAAAACACTTTCAAAAATAAAATAAAAAATATTCTCTAAAAAAGATTCATCAAAATAAAAACATGCATGGAAAATCCATCATTAAACATCCATCAAAATAAAAACATCTATTAGCATAAAAAAATTCATAAAAAAACATTCATCAAGATAGAAACATCTATAAAAAAGATCCATCAAAGGGGAAATTTGCTCTCTCATTGGTTCAAAAAACTCTTAGTCTCTCTCTCGGGCGGATTTCACCTTAGCAGATGCCGAAGTCGGAGCCTGATGGGAAAGGCTTTGGTGGCCCAAGAAAATCAACAATATTTCCAACACACGCAGTATTCTCATGGTCGTAAACAAATCCAATTGCCAAAAAGCAATTAAGAAATAAATCGATTTGCATAGCCGGCGAAGATAGTCGAAATGATTTTTAGACAAGAATGACTCATTCAGGCGAAAAGAAATGGGAGATAAATTTTCAACCAGGAAAACACGTAAAGCAAAAAAACCGCTCCAACAGCCCTTAACTTTGGACTGGTGATGACATACTAACAAGGAGTGCCAATGTCAAGTGTAACACAAGACAAAGGAAAAAAGACCAACCTGAGTCTATGTCGTTCAAGTTCCAACTGTGAGACTTTCGGAAGCAAAATTCAAATAAGGACAGACTAACCATGCACAAAAATTCGTCCAAAACACGTATGAACAAACTCAGCTCTTAACTTGGTTAATAAGTCATACAAATGATACCATCCGCCATAGTTAGGATGACACGAAATTGAGGAGAATAAGCGGGAAGTTACCAACTCCGGTAAGGAGTGAAAAGATCCCAAAAATCAAGAAAGGGAGTTGAGATAGGAAAGCGGATATCTCGGGATTGCGAGTGAATTTGGAGCTAAAGTTTTGAGGGATTGGAGATGAATAAGGGAAAAAAATATCCTCCAAATTTTAAGGAATTCTCACGGATGACATGAGAGATGTTCGGGATTGAGTAACCGAAGGTGGTCGTAGGAAATTAGGGTTTTTCTAGGAATAACCAAGAAAATAGGGTGAACTTTGGACAGGTGTAAATCAGAAACGGGAATGAAAGTTTGAGGTTTCCTTGATGGATGAATGTATGAGAGATCTTCCAAAATTGAGAAGATTCTTACGTAGGGTTTCAGATTTATGGCGATGGGATGAATGCGGGATAGAGTTTGATCGGAAACGAAGAACAACGGAAATTGGACTTCACTTCACGTAAAAAAAATGGATGTTTGAGCTGATGATCCACACTCTCACCCTTAGACCATGAATATGGCTGGAGAAACGTGGTAAGGATAGGTCGTCCTTGATGTGCCGTCCGGGATGGTCGGCGCACCGTGGGTCGGATTATGCGCGCACAAGGGGTTCGGGTGAGGGTGAGTGAGGCGCACGGGAAAATCGGGCTCGGGCGAAATGAGATTTTGGGTTGCGAAAGTGTAATGGGATGGAAATGATGGTGATTGGAGGGGAGTTTATGGAGATGGCTCGATGAAACGAAAAAATGGCTCAGTTGGCCGAATGGATGGAAAATGGGTAAGTGAAGGAAAAGAGGTGAAAGCTCGGTGGGGTGGGCGGACTCTATTCAAGAGTGTAAGGGGTTTTAGAATGACTGAGCAATTCGAACACTTGAGCAATCTAAGTATTCGATTTGGTAGACCTTACCCGCACTCGGATGTGCCTCACTGATCGGACGTGCAAGGGGTGACGCTCTTGGCCGGTTATTATTCACCGGAGAAGGGTACGTCGGAAAGAGCTTCAACGGTTAGAAAGAAGGTGCTAAGCACAAATTTTATTCAATTTCTCTATGCCCTTCTAATGAAGGCCGATACACTTAAATAAACTTAAAAGCAAAAACAAAAAATAAAATGAAAAGAAATAAACTAGGCCCTTGGATTGAACGGACGTCTTGGATCGCTTGGGAGAAGATCTCCTTTGACCGAGATTGGACCAATACGCTCCCCTTCAGCTGATGGTTCGAAATATTAAAGATATGTTTGACTGATTTTTGAAAAGAGACCGTGGTTGACCGAAATTGACTAGATGGATTTGATGCGTGCCAATATGAAACGGAGGGTCCTGATGCTCTTTTCTTCATCTGAGAATCCGAACCAATATGGATATGCACGGCCAAATTTGAATGGAGACCGTGGTTGACCGGGAAAGACCTTCGGTTGAACGTTGGATGTACGCGCGGCTTACCGGTGTTGACCTTATCTCGGACATCACAGGATTTGCTGCGTGTTTTTTCAAATTGGAGGGTCCAGATGCTCTTCTCTTCAGCTGGGAATCCGAACAATATTGATATGCGCGGCTGAATTTGAACGAAGACCCAGGTGGACCGTGGAAGACCTCCTGTTGACCGAAGATGTGAGCGCGCGGCTGACCGGGGTTGACCTTATCTCGGACATCACGGGATCCGTGCTGGCCAATTTGAATTCAGGCTTTCGGATGAACCTAACCTGAATGAGTGAAGATATTATGGTCGAACCTGGACGCGGATCTTTCTGTTTTCTGCCGATGGCTCGGGGGTGTGCGCTGTTGATTCAAAATGGCGACCCGGCGTTGACCATATCTCGGACATCAAGGGATCCGCGCGGGCCATTTTGAAATGTAGTTGTCAGACGCTCCTCCCTTGATCTGGGTAGCTTGAACCTGGTCTCCTTTTGAATAAGAATCCCCGGTGATCCGCCGATGGCTCCAGGGTCGGTTTTGTGGCGTGCGCGGGCATTTTCAAAATGCGGCCGGCTGATCTCCTCTCCGGACATCACGGGATATGTCTGTGCTAATTTGAATTTGTGACTTCGGATACTCCTAGGCTGTCCGAAAATGAATAAAGGCACGAATATTTCTGCTGTATAGCCCCATTGGTCCGTTGATGTCTTGCAATGCGCATCCCGGGTGTCTTGTCTCGGACACCGATAAATCTTCGCGTGTCCATCTCGAGCCTTGTCCTTTCCTTGACCAAATAATCGGATTACTCAAAGATTTAAGTAAATTATCCGATGAGATTTGGTTAAGGTCCTCCTAGTTGACCGAAGGGAGACCGCGGCTTGACCGTGGCTTGACCATGGTTCGGCTGCGGCGTTCCTTTGCGGGCCTTCGTGTGTTCCCTCTCCTGGGCTGTTTTCATCATTCTCCAAAGTTTTATTTGTTGATAAAATAAAAACTAAAATGAAATGTGACCGAATGTTGGCCCATGGTCGAACACTCGATCCGTGGTAAATGGATAGGGCGTTCTAGGCCGACGATCGGTCTTTGGTGGGTCGTCAGGTCATGGTCGCGGGGGCGGGCGCCGGGTGTGTCGTGGCCGGGTGGTCCGATCATGTCCCGGCCGGGTGCGTCGGGCGTGTCGAGGTCAGGGGTGCTCAAACACCAATCGGGTTCACCCCTTGGTTGCTCCTAATCAGCTTCGGAAGATGATATTCCTACAAAATTAGCAACCAAATTAGTAAACTCATGACCGGTCATGGGGGCTTGTCCGGCGATGTACTCCGATTGTACATCAGTCCTAGCTCAGAAGGACGACCAACTCCGGTTGTCTCTCGGTGGCCGGAATATGGGTTTCAGAGACGAGTCTTTGGAGGAAAAACTCCAAAGGGGGGAGATTCAAAATTTGAAAAGAAAAATCTTCTAAATTCAAATCTGCCAATTACATTCAGCATAAGTAAGATTAAATAGGAAAACTAAACAACATCACGTTCTTCATCGGACGACCTAAAACATCTCCAAGAAGCACAATCCATGACATTAAAGATCGACCAATGAGGAGCCTTCATGGGGCGCTCCTCCTCCAGCTCATTAAGCTCCTAGAAAATATCCGAAATGCCCTCCCAAATAATAATTAGATAACCCTAGAATTTTCTATGCAAATCCATGCAACAAACGAGTGAAAATAAAAAAAAAACTAATAAGATTGTTTCCCGGGTAAGTTGTGTTGCCCTCTCTGTATTGACTGTAGTTGACTAGACAAACGACATCCAATTTTAACGTTCTACATTTCTTTGGAAAGCTTGAGAAGTTAGCTATCTTTCCTTAGAAGGAATCGTTTTGATTTAAGGCCGCCAAGATCATCAAAAGAGCCAAAAAAGCTTCGATGGTCCATCTGAACCGAGAAATCATCTCGGGTTCTCATGCAATGAGCATCTTCAACCGGGATCAAATGCGGGTTCGGGTCTAGACTCCTCGAGTTTTGGTTGAAGTTCTGCATCTTCTCCAAGCCAAGTTATAACATATTTTTGTCTTTCTTGATCTTCTAAAGTTGGCTTAAAAATTTAGAAATCTTTAAGTATTTTTCTTACAAAATTAATACACAAATTAAAAAATTCTCGAGCTCAGGCTCGGATGAGTATCCCGCTCGGGATGACAATCCGTGGCATATCATAGGAGTAGAAGATCTAAGTAAGCGCGGGGCTCCTTTGCAAGTGAGACAAACAAAAGAAAGGAGGACGTAAAGGGACAGGAACAGAGGGAAACGAGCGTGGAAGATCGAATGAATGGGGGGAGTGTTGGCAGTGGCAGCGTGGGAAGACCGGTGCCTGCCCCTCATCATGCCCATCACACCACCTCTGTCTGTAAAATCTTCCAGACTTCATTCTCTTTCTTTCTTTCTTTTTAATTCCACCATTCTTCCAACCTTATTTAACCACTAATAATTATGTCTCAATTTTTACTTTTTTTTATACAAATGAAGTCTCAAGAATTATTATATTACTCACTCGTCCATGTACACATAATTGAAGTGTATAATCCAATATAATCTGCTTTACGTCAAAATATTGAAGTAACTTCTGTTTGAATCTTTGATCCGAATTTTGTTCAAGTTAAGTAGAAAAACTCAGTGTTCTATAAATAGATTTGTTGGATTATAGATTGATACACCTTCCCATAACATGTCTTATTAAGGTCGTATACATGAAATGAAATGAATATAGTTATGTGTCACTCATTTGTTAATGGAACATTATAACGAAGAATTCAAATTATCGGTTTGAAAATGTGAAAATTGAGTCAAAAGTGAATTTATTACATCTACGATGTTAGTATTTTAGTTTTTTTTTGCAGGAGCAAGAGCATCTTTTGCTTATAGATGGCATCTAGTTTGGATGGGAAGAGTAGAAACAATCGTAACATAAGGAACTTGTATGTACAGTGCTCCAAACAAAGAAGATTACTAGGATTGACTTGGAGAACATCTCACCCCAAAAACTCTCGTTTATTCAAACTGGCAACTTTAGCGTTGCTCACTTAATTGGCCACTCACAAGCTCATTTCTGTTTTCATTTTTAAATTTTTAACTCGTAAAGCTCAATTCATTTAATTTATTATATTTTTTTTCTAGGGTAGTCTTGTTCGCTGGGATCTTTTTAACTTGTTTGAAAAGCAATAGCATCTATACAAGCCTTATAATTAAAATTATAATTTTAAGATTAGAGTTTTATTATACCTTCTTATTGCATGCATAGATATGTGTCAAATAGTGATTGATAATATGCAATAAAAAATAATTATATTTTAAATAAATAATTAATAGTTGATAGTTTAACGTGTATAATAAAGAGATAAATTTAACATTATTCTGATTTAAAGACAACATATCTTATTCATTCAATTTATATTTCGTTTTGGGTAAAAGTTGAAAAAAAACCTTGAAGTTGGGTAAAATAGCTAAAAAATCCTAAAGTTTGAAATGAGCACGAATAACCATGAATTTCGAAATGGGTTAAAAAATCTTGGCGAGGCCATGTGCTAGCGACACCATATGCACGCTATGTCAGCAGAAATGAATATTTTTAAAATTTTAGTTTTCAAAACGAATCAATTGCCATGTACATACGATATTAGAACGACTAAGAAATTTTTTTCACTTATTCATACTACCATACAAATATATTATGTGAAGTTTCCTGAATTTTAAAAGTTTACGCATAATGGTTTAAAGTTATAAAAAAGTATGAGTTTAATAAAAATAGGCAAAAAACCTTGAATTTAAAAAAAAAGCATGAAAGACCTCCCGAATCGATCTTAGTAAAGAAGCTCCAAATCGATCTTCCTTGAGCTGCCGCTTGCTTGTCCCCCCTCAACCCCACCCCTTCTTCTCCTTGTTTTCCTCTGTCCCCTCTTCTCTTATTCCCTTGAAGTTGTCTTGACATTGAGTTAACTTTGGTATCTGGTTTGATTGCGAGTGTTCATTTATTCCGCGGTTTGTTTCGGAGAAAACAGATCGAAGGTAGGTTGAGAGATTAGGCAAATAACTTTCGTCTATTTTCACTGGTTGCTTGCGTCTCTCTCTTTGGATGTATACTACCAATGCTCCGTGGTTCAAGGTGTGTTGCTAATTTTTAGTTATTGGTCGATTCCGTGTTATGTTTCTCGTTTCTTTTTCTGGTTTACTCTAAGTATAGCATGTATGTAGTTTCATGTGTTTTGAGCGGCGCTTTTTTTATCCATTTTCTACTCGGCTTTTTAGAAGTTGAGGGTTTCTATTGGGGTGCTCTTCTTGTTTAGCATGTAAATGTGTATCGGGTTCGTTTTTCAAGCATGGAAAGCCTCTAATATTGTCCACTGAAAAACGTTTGGGGTTAATTTTCTTTTTTGTTTGAAATTATGTGAATAAAGGTAATTGCTTTAGGATCTGGGACATTTAGATTGCTGTTTTGTGAGTCCGTTAAAATATGAGAGATGTGGCTGATTCTTTCTCCTATTTCGTTGCAGTTAGTTTTCATTATTGTCAATTTTAGATTGTGTCCAAGTGGTTAAGAATTTGGCGTCTGATGTCTCCTCCGCCGCTGGGTACCGATGAGGATGGGCTAAGCAATGCCTCTGTAATGGCCGCTTCACCCTCTATGGATTGTCTGTCCCAAAATGGGCCGACCATGAAAGAACGCAACTACCTGGGGTTGTCACACTGCTCCTCGGTTGACAGCTCGGCTGCGTCAAGCTTATCTGATGATAGTTAAAGGAGTCTCAATCTGAAGGCTACTGAACTGAGGCTTGGTCTTCCTGGATCCCAGTCCCCTGATCGGGAAACAGAATTTTGCTGGTCAAGCTCTGTAAAACTTGATGAGAAACCACTATTCCCGTTGCTTCCATCCAAGGATGGCTGCTTAAGTATGCCAAAAAATGTTATTTCTGGCAACAAGAGAGGCTTTGCTGACGCTATGGATGGGTTTTCAGAGGTGAAAGGTCCTGTTTATGAAGAAGCAAACTGGATGTTCAATGCAGCTGGTACAGCTCCTGAATCTCCGCAGAGTGTAGGGCAGGCAAAATTTCCTGGTCATTCTGGGAGGAGTAGACCTCCAGGTCCCCAACAAACTGTTACGAAAGAGCTTTCAGGCAAGGGATTGCAAGAATGGCCTCGTGCGACCAATGGGGCTACCCAGAAAAGTGTAGCTAGCGACCTTAAAAGTGCTCCTGCTTCAAAGTAAGTAATACGAATAAATAAATTCTAAATGAAGAAGTCCCAAAATATCATTCTTATTACTGGTTTATCGTTTTGTAACAGAGCGCAGGTTGTTGGTTGGCCTCCAGTGAAGTCGTTCAGGAAGAACTCTTTGCCAACTACCTCCAAAAACAATGATGAAATTGACGGAAAAGCGGGTGCCGGGGCTCTTTTTGTCAAGGTAAGCATGGATGGGGCCCCGTATTTGAGGAAGGTGGATATGCGAAACTATGCAACATATCAGGACCTTTCTTCCGCTCTTGAAAAGATGTTTAGCTGTTTTACCATTGGTGAGCTGTTGAAGGTCTTTTTTTCCAGAAATTTGAAGTTTAGCGCTGGCATTTGGGAGCTAGTTAATCTTAGTGTAGAGTTGATTATGGGTCTTGTGTTTAGGTGAATGTGGATCCCATGGCACTCCAGGGCAAGACATTCTAAGCGAGAGCAAACTGCGGGATCTTCTGCATGGGTCAGAATATGTGCTCGCGTATGAAGACAAGGATGGGGACTGGATGCTTGTTGGGGACGTGCCATGGGAGTAAGTTCCATTTATTATTTCAATCTTTATTCCGGAATTATATCAAGTGATACACTCCTATACTTGAGCAAATAACCTACTTTCGTGAGTACGATGTCGTATTCAATTAAACCACCTATGGCACTAATTGGATAGCACATGACTGTTCCATTAAGTTCCAAGCACTTGGCCACTCCTCTAGAGTTAGGCTTTGTCGACTCCTTTTCAAAATGTTGTCATCGTCATTTAACCCAACCCATTCTCATTCCTTTGAGGCTTCTTCCACAATCAGGTTCTTCTTCTCTAACCCACCACGGGCATTCCGATTGTTTCTTCCCCCACACCCATGCAAATTTATCTTTGTCTCATGCCGTACTTTTTTTCAGCTTCTTCTGCAGAACACCGAACACTCTTTGTCTCTTCCATTTTCTCTTGCTCTAAATTGCTAGAACACACGACGCTCTTCTTTCTTCAATTTCATCGTGCTCGCCATTGCCGTCAACCCAGTTGGATCCCCCCTTTGTTCCAACTTTATCTTAATTCCCTAAGTTTTTGGTCTACTCCTCCCGTGAACCAACCGTCAGGAATGGTTCATTATCGGCTGCCTCAATTTGGCCTGATAACGCCATTGGACTATTGAGCTTTATCACAGATAGTCGACTTTTTTCCGATTGCAATGAAATTTCCAAAATGGTCTGACCCACTTCGTCTTCTTGCTAGGTAAAAACTTATCACTTAGAAATTGTTCGGACTAAGCTTGGTATTGGTTATTCACTCTTTACCTCCTTCATTGTTGGCTTTAATTTTCTTGAATGGTATACCTTGTTTTTTACCCGATGTTTGACAGATAGAAATTTTGGTATCGTCCATTACGTTTTGTATTTCTCATTCTTCGGTCCTGGTGTGCAGCGTGCACCAGGATCGCACACACTTTATCGGACTTGTCGCTTTTCACGTAACCGGGAAGGTCGCGTGTACGACGATCGGCAAATTGGCTCAGGCCAATTTAGGATGGGGTTTGCGGAAGCGTAATGTGATGAAAATAAGGGGTTTTGGTGGTGAAATTTATGGAATGGTTCGATAGGTTATGAAGATGACTCGGTAGTGAATGTATGGACCGGGATCGGTTTGTGGAGGAATTTGAAGGCTCGGGGATGAAGATGGTGAAGGTAATGGATGAAGGCAATTCAATACTTGAGCGATCAAAGTATTGAACTCGGTAGACCTTGAATGTCTTCTCGGATATGACTCACCGATGAACACTCGAGGGTTGATAAGGCTCGGCCGGATATAACTCACCGGAGGGGAATTATCGAGAGGGAGCTTCGATCCTTTCGGGAAGAAGGTGC
>QAOC01021110.1:13746-32805 GCA_003255005.1 Begonia fuchsioides
GAGAAGAATAAATACGGAAAATAATAGTTTATTGATAATCCATACCCAACCCTAGGGACTAGCCCCCTTTAAATAGACGACAGACTTGACCTAATAGCAAAATTACCAAATAACCAACAGACTAATAAAAGGAAATAATATAGCCTATGATCATCGTCTAACATATTTCTTTCCTATGAAGGCGTCCGTAACAAATTCTCTCTCATGTATCCATCCTCTTCTCAATTTAATGCATCCACAAGATTAATTTCTCTAAATTATTATTAACCTCGCGTAACTTTTTTTATTAATTGTTAGGATCTTCGTCAGGAAGTTTATTCCTGGAATAACTAGATCTAACGAGAATAATGTTTCCTAACAAAGACATCCTGACGACTTAGGTCTGTAATATTAATTAATATTAATTATTCTATTGACTACTATAGCTAACTATATAATATTATAATTATATCTTAGCAAATGTTTTCTTGTAGTTACAGTTACTTATTTCAACACTCAGCCTTCATCTTATGCAATATCATGTCCTAAAAGTATTGTCAAAACTAGTTTTTAAATAAGTTATCTGCAAAGGAACGCCTTGTGTCAAATGAGTTCTTGACGTGATAATTGTGGTTATCTCTTGCTCACATCTATCAGATGCATTTCACTGAATCTTCTTTCTTGAAGTTGTGTTTTACATTTTATCGCATGATTTATGTCTGCAGAATGTTCACTGATTCTTGCAAGAGGCTGAAAATCATGAAGGGCTCTGATGCCATAGGATTAGGTATGTATTAATCGGACATGCTGCTATACTTGAGTTGGCATTCGAAATTAAGACAGTTCACTAAAGTTAGTACGTTGTACGGGCTTATTTACAGATTAAATTTTAGATTTTACATATATCATGGGCAATATGCTCCATCTATAAACATTATTGTACCCATTGGCAGTTTGTTGGTAGTTGACTGTTGACTTATCCCCTTGATCGCTCGGTTTTTTATTGTTATTTTTTATATGATATTTGAGGAGTTAGTGGAAGTAGGCTGAATTTATTGAAAATACAAGCTGAATCACTTGGCTGCAGTGAGAATTGACTTTTTTTTTTTTCATATATGATTGGAAACTGGAATTTAGTTCCTTGAATGCATGAATGTCTAAGTAAATGAAGAATACTATCTTTTTTGTGTTATAGTATTCGGACTGAAGGAGTTTACTTTGAGATCGGGTAACCATCCCTCTTCCGGCCATAGAGAGATAGAGTTAGGGAGAAGAAAAAAAATAATTAAAAGATACTTGATTGATGTCACTAAACCCTCAGGGCTAAAGCCCCTTTAAATAGACTCGATAGACCTACTTAAATAATTGTAAATTACTCAAAATATCCTTATACTAAGATAAGACTAACTAAGATATGACGTATCTCTTAGACTAAGATAAGACTAACTAAGATAAGACTTATCCCTTAGACTACGATAAGACTAAATAAGATAAAACACATCCCTTTGACTAGAATAAGAATAACTAGGAAATAACAAATAACAGTAGATAACTAGATCTAACGGGCGATAGGTCTGTAACATTACTCCCCTCCGCAAACAACAGCTTGTCTTCAAGCTGAAAACTCGTTGCGAAAGACGAAGGTGAGAATTTCAAACTCGATAGATCGAACCCGTTTGGACTGAACTCGTTTGAGGCTGAATGATCGCGATCTGAACCGTCCAGAAGAAATGCTTTCCAAAAAAAATTAGAAACGTTTAGCGGCAAAAGCAGAGCGCGAGGAAGACGAAGTTCAGATTCAGTGCAATCCTTTGCACCGAAAAACATTTGTATATGCAATGATCCCTTTCAGATTCACTTTGTGGAAGGCGTGTTCGCTCGCTTTAACCGCCACGTGATGTGCCAGATTCTTGTGAGCGCTCTCCCATGCAAGAAAGTAGCGACTCCGATCTGCGCCTCTTGGGAATGCGTTGTCGTCTAAGCCATCGATAAATGTCAAAGCATCGAATCTTTCCTCAAACTGGCAAGGAACCCGTTGCTCCGAGGCGAGGCGGTAGCTAACGGAGACGACAACGGCGTCACGTCCTCGAGCGTAGAAGCGAGCGGTCGTGTCTACTGCTTTCGAACTGGCGGAACCTAAGGCGAAACCTCCATCGTGGTAGTAAACGATGACCGCTATTCCATTGCTTTCAACCTCTGATGAGGTGACAGAGGTGTAAATACGGAGCCAAAGATCTCGGCAAGGGTCGATGACGATTTCGAAAGAAGAAACCCAGTCTCTGGGCTCGGAGGAGGCGGGAGTCTTACGGTCAAACAACTTGAGGAGACGACGGTTGACGGTGAAATCGGATCGAAAAACTATGCTGGCAACCAATCGGGAGACGAGGTGACTCCGCCATGGGAGCTTGGGTGCGAAAGTGAGAGCCATATCTATCGGACCATAGAACCCTGAATTCTCGGGCATGAGAGCGGCGAACAGAGCTACAAAGCTGGTGGCAGCTTGAAGAATCGGTGTCGGGTTTGAGGTCAGTGTTGGCGGCGCGAGCAAGTAGGCGCTAGCGGCCGTGTATAGCGTGGGCGTGAACGTCGGCAAGGCGTGGACCAGTTGCACGGGCAGGTATGGCGCAGACGGTGCGGGGAAGACACCGGGTAGGGTGCGCCTTGACTGGAGGGGTACAAGGCCGGCACGTGCGGCGCAAACATATTCGCTGGTGATGAGGGCGGTGCAGTCGTCAGGGGCGCGAGAGGCGCGATCAGTGGCGGCGCGGTCGGCGGCGGCAGTGAGTCTCCCAAACGTGCCATTAGGGTTTCATGAATTTTTTGGGTTTGCTCAAACATCTGAATCATACGCTGCATTAACGGAAATAACGGTGAAGAATTCGGTCCCACGACTGAAACGACCAAAGAAATTGATTCGGGTTCGGATGAGAGATTTCGCTCTGATACCAAATTGTTAGGATCGGACTCAGGAAGTTTATCCTGAGATCGAGTAACCATCCATCTTCCGGCCATAGGGAGGAGAAAAATAAATAATTAAAAGATACTTGATTGATGTCCCCAAACTCTAAGGGCTAAGGTCCCTTTTAATAGACTCGATAGACCTACCAAACTAATTGTAAATTACCCAAAATATCTTTAGACTAAGATAAAACTAACTTAGATAAGACTTATCCCTTAAACTAGGATAAGACTAACTATGATAAGACTTATCTATTAGACTAGGATAAAACTAACTTAGATAAGACTTATCTATTAGACTAGAATAAGACTAACTAAGAAATAACAAATAATAATAAATAATTAGATCTAACGAGCCTTAGGTCCGAAACATATAGTCGAGTAAAGCCTTTGATGTTCTTAGGTCTGTGCATGTTGTGAAATTCACTGACATAATTTCCATGGTCCTTTCTTTTCCAGCTCACAGGGCAGTGGAAAAATCCAAGACTCGAGCTTAGTGAATGAAAGTCAAAGAAGATGGCAGGCCAGAATGCAAAGGTGCACGATTTGGTCTACAAATGGAGCTGCAGAAAAGATTTTTTTAAGAAAATGACTAGATGATCTGCTCTGGATTCCATATCCTGGTTCAGAGTTTGTTGTTTTTCAGTTAATGTTTTGATTGCTGCAATGTTTGCTATTGTCTATGATTATGTCCTTAAAATCTTTCCTGGTCTTTATATTTGTTAGACAATATGAATTCACTAACTGAACTGTCCCGAGTTTATATTTATGTGTCTTTGTCAAGTTTGTGGAGCACTTAATATATAGATGGTGTTGTGTGGATTTTCACTATTCTATTTCATGATTGTGTTTGTTGAAGGCTGTCTGACTATTTTGTACCAAACATTCGGACTTTTAGTATATATAGATCATCCTGGCCTTGTTTCTCTTTATCTGCAGGGAGCTGCTAGAGCAGAGAGGCTTAGTTAACTATTTCATATGTTAATTTTATTTTAGGGGAATCTTGAAAGAATTTTTTTACCAATGGAATATTAAGTGGCGGCGCGGTATTGGTTAGGAGAGCTACATTTTGTAGATAATATACATAACTTTCCTTTTATCTAATTTTGTGATGAAGTTTACAAAGGAAATTTCAGGCACTCAACATGCATCTATACGTTTTCAGTTTGACAAGTGCCTTTGCTCTCAAACTTACCCACTGGGCAAGGTTACGTTTCCTGATCCGGCAAATAAATCATCTATTACTTGAATTTTAAATTGAGCAAATTGTTACAAAGATATTTGAACTGTATATACCCTTCTGATACTGTCGTTTATGAAGCCTTTTTTTTCTGAATAACTGAGTTTGATGTCTGTATCTCAGGATTCATCATTTATTTTGGTATTTGAATGGGCATGTTAAAAGCTATGATAGAAGTAATTACCCTTTGAAATTCTGTCTCAATAAACTCTTCTTGCTCTAAACAATCATCCATTCTCCTTGTCGTCCATTATTTTGAAGAAATGTGTTGTGGGAAATAAGATGGGATATTTTTCTGGTCAATTCATCGTATATGGCTTTGCATTCTTCATTTTCAATTTTGTTTGATTCTGCGGCGACAAGACATTGTTTATTCCACTTGTGTGCGTAGCTCTGTTCATGTGCTTGGATTGTAGGTAAGCCTCTGTGATGTTTGCTCATAGCTTCAGCTTCTGATTGATGAAATAGAAACCTGATGTGTAATAATTGGGACTTAAGATTTTACATGCATGAGGATATCTCTTCCTTCTCAATTATGCAAGATGGACCATCATATCATCTGTTTTGTTTTTGGTGTTTTCTCTTTCATCCTCTCCTGCACTTTCACAGCTGGGTAGAAGATTCTTTGTGTGCTTCTATTTTGCAGCGTCTGGTTTATTTGAATAACTTTGATCAATCAGAGGGTTTGTTACCATTAATGTTAACGAAATGATGTGCTGTTTTTCTTCAGTGTTATGGTGGATTTGTTTACGAGATTAATGTAACTAATTGCTTATAAAGATCGATTCAATGATTGTCTGGGAGTCATATTGCAATTACCAAGATTTTCCTAAATTTTTGTGCAGGTACCAATACGCGTTACCGAAATGGACGAAATTAAGGTCGTTCAACTCAAGTTCCAAATGGCAAGAAGAAGGTAGGCCATTTGTAATGAAAGCTGTAGGTGAACAACTGTGCTGGAGAATGACAGCTACCGTCTAGAGCAAAGGAAATTCTCTCTATACCCAGAGTTTTCTGATTCCATTCGCAAAAAAACTGATTCTCCAAACTGTTTTTGGAAAAGGGTTGGCCACAGAAGAAAAGATCTGGTTTGCTGGATCAGTCCCTACAATTTCAGTAGACATTAACTTCAAAGATAAGAGCCCATCGATGTTTTCAAGGTTTGGGTTCATATGCATATATATGATCCCCATTCGGCCACATTCAACTCTCGGATCAGCCATTAAACTTCTTCTGGCTCCAATTCGTGCCCTCGTGTTCTTCACTACGCCATTTGACATTTTCTCCTCGCACATGCTTGGATTGCGACATCCACTTCCACCACGGTTTCTTGTCGTTTTCCGCTAGAAACGTTGGAAATTTTCATGGGTTTAGGCGAAGCATTCGGATCTCATTAGCAAATTCGTGTTCTTCCATGTCTCTATTGGATTCTTTTGTGCATCAATACGAGTTTAGGTAAGTATCTGGGAAAAATAATCAATGAGACGTAGCACGTGTAGTCAAAATATTGCTATTCATCGTCAACAGTTTGTCTTAGGAGTCACTGTCGCAAAATACATGTTTTAATAGAGTTTCCGTTCTTCAAGGTATCGGCGAAATTCATTTATAATGATAATTATGGTTTTTGATGAAGATGTTTCAACAAATAAACGAGAAGGAATAAGTGTCAACAGATATAATCATCTGTCGTGCATTATGTTCGTCCCGACGAGTGTTTCAATGCTTTAAGTAGATTCATTTGGATACAAATATTATGGGTTTTATTCCAAGATGTTCAACGAATTTATAAATGAAAAGTAATATACAGTCCAATAGTTGATCATTTGTATTCAATAATATGATTTTTTATTACCTTACTCGAGAAATGATCAACCCGATATAACACGTGTCAATAGATGATCGTTGAGCTATTACTATTCATCCTCAACGTTTTTTCCTTTGTCGAGATCATCCAGAATACACTATATATGGAGCATTTCAACATTTTATGGAAAATCATAATTTTGTGATGAGAATAAGGAAATAGCATGGTTGGTAGATAAGAATGAGGAGGGATTGATTATGGGTTGGGTGTGGGGGTGTTTCTAGTCGTAATAAGTCGGAAGCACGTGACTCCATGTAATGGCAATCCCCACAACCACCACCTACACTAATAAGAGTTTAGAGTAAGGAGAATGACACCGGTTTGGTAACGCGGTTCGACCAACCTTGCCTACGTCCGCGCTTCAAGGTACCTCCTTGAAGATCTTTCCCGCTCAAACCTTGAGCTTCACCCCAATTGACTTACGGGTGTCAACCAAACATTTGACTCTTTTCTTGAAGGAGCGTCACCCCTTTTACAATGATCGTTCAAGGAAAAATAAATACAATTTGTACGGTTATAAAAACTGACTCACTCAATCTCAAGAATGATATACAAGTTTAGTAATAGGATTTGAGAGAGTAAAAAGTTCGAGAATGAATTTGGCAGCACTTCGGCGTAGTTTTCTCTCGTCTAAAATATTCTGCTCAAAATGAGCTTGCTTCATCTATTTATAGTTTGCTGCTGATCTGCTAAATTAGGTCGATACATTTGTTGTTGGGGTCGACACAAATTCTTCTCTGGAATCTTTGGGGTCGACACAACCTTTTTTGTGCGGTCGACAAATCTCTGAAGAATCATTCTCTTAGAAAAACTAGGGTCGACACATGTAGATTGGGGTTGACACAAATTTAAAGGATTCGTCTCTGGAAATACTGGGGTCGACACATGTAGGTTAAGGTCGACACAAATCTAAAGAATTCGTCTCTGAAATTTCTGGGGTCGACATAGATATTAAGTTGGGTCGACACTTTAGTCTTGAACGGACAAGTGGCTCAGCTTGGAGGGGTCGACACATGAAATATAGTAAGGTCGACACAACGTCTTTTCTAGAGAGAACTTAGTATACTTATTATTTTGACATATTGAAGTTTAAATTCGGTGGCTCCTCGCTTGTGGTTTTTACCTTTGTTTTGTAAGATTTTCCATGTTAAAATATTAATGTCTCCTTTTTATTTATTGCTTGATTATTTGATTGGGTTTAGTTGGTATTGAATGACTTGGATTCGATACTCTCATTTAACACACAAAAATTTAGGAAATTATCTTTCAAGTTTATTATCTGATTATTTCCAATAAATAAGGATCATCGAATAAACTAGTTACGCTAAATCTTTGTTAAGTTTGTCATTAAGGTGGTAACTACGGCGATCAACATGCTAAAATTTATCGAGTCTAATCTTCCAATAATCATATACTTTGTTAAAATTTATTGTTATTAATTGAGTTGTTTTCTATATTGCGAGTTATATTTATGGATTCCATGACATACCACAAATAAGTTATTTTCTTCATTACTTTTGGTGTATTCATTAATATAAAAGTGAAAATTTATACTAATTGTTGTAATTATTTAATAAATAATCAACTAATTAAGTAGAAGTAGGTTAGAAATTAGTGGGTAGAATACAAGTAGCCCACAAAAGCCTAAAAGGGCAAAAAACGATATTTTAAACTAAATTAAATGATAAGAAGAGAATGCCACATGTAACAATTAAATGATAATGCAAGAATCAATTATTTATCCCACATCTATATTATAAAATTTCATTATATTTTGACATGGACTTTCTTAATTTGATAAACTATGGCATGATTTAAAGACTAGATTTAGAGTGTCAGTCCATTTCCTTGAAAATTTTAAATGGTAAAATATCGATGAGTGAATATCTTTGTTTCTTACTCGTGAATATATGGAACTTAGTAAAACCTTCAGTAGTTTGCCCTACTCTTAGGAATTCCATTCACTATTCTGTCAATTTCTTTAATGCTCAAATATATGTTTATTCAATATTCATTGTTTCCTTTGATTTTGAGACACCTAATAATTTTCAATTTAAAATTGGAACAAGAAATTTCAACTTGAGAAAAGGCCGCTGGTGGAAGCCAAATCAGCCAATCGGTAATGATGAAATAAACACAACTTGAATTCTAATAGAATTGCGAGAAATAAAATAAATAATAGAAATCTTAATAGAAAGGTGTATGCTTATAAAAAAAGTTCTATGCTACAAATACCATCATGAAGGGTGGAATTATAGGGCTTTGGATTCTCATCTTAATTTTATGAAATTAACTAAAGCTATTTAGGTTAATAAATAATTAAGTGATACAAAGTCAAAATAGAAGGATTAAAATAATAGTTATAAATAATCACGCCCCCCTACTGCGAAATCTGTAAATAGAGCCTGCAGGGGAAGGGGCCTGATGTACAATGGGACTCCACTCCATTGGGCCGAGAGTTTTATGCTAACTTAGTTGTTCATTTTGTAGGAAAAATAACCTCGGAGTCACCCACGGAGAACGACCAAGAAAGGCCAAAGACATCCGTCACATGGCTGGACACAAACTTGACCGCACACGCCGGACCGGACATGGCAGCCCATGACGCGGGGCGCACGACCTTGACTGCACACGCCGGGCCGACGACCACGGCGTTCACCTTGACCGCACACGCCGGGCTGGACTTGACGGCCCATGACGCCAGACACAAGACCACGGCGCGCACCATCATCGGACCTACCGGGCCACATGACGCGGCCCACGCCGAGACCCATTAGGGTCTCAGCCATCTTCAATAAGTGGCCGAGCGCCACATTTCCCTTCAGCACTTAGAGACTTAGAGAGTGAAGAAGATCAAGCCTAGACATCAAGAGGATGAATTATTAGCCCAAGACCCAGCCGAGGCCGAGGCCCATGCAACACTCAAGGAAGCCCAATGCATCCTTCAACTTTGCCAGTGTCAAATCTTCATAGACAAAGGCCCTTAGCTGGAAAATAACAACCAAGAGTATTTGGGGGGATTAGCACGTACAGAATCCCACAAATCTCGGAGATACGTTCCACGGTCGAGCGAAACCTGATAGTGCACCCGAGCTCACCCGACAGCGCGCCCGCCAGCGCACTCGACAGCGCACCCGCATTTTGCCAGTGTCTGCTTGTGCATCTGAAAGTGTCTCCTTATATTTTAATGTTCCACACGTGCTTTTAAGCTGCAAATCTGGTCAAACTTAGTCCACGCCCTTAAGTTTAAGTTGGCTGAGTTTTATAACCTAAACCTTTATGCATTTGGAGAAATAAACGTTGCACTCCCCTGTTCTGCCTTATTCCCTGTCCTACCGGGCAGATTACAATCTTCACTTTTATTTCCGGCACCTCCGCATTTTGGAGCGTGTCATTTGGTATCAGAGCACAGCTCTTCTTTCCCTTGCTTTCCCCTGTTGTTAACCCTTCTTCCAATTGTTTTCAATGGCACACAAAAGTGGTGGTATGACTACTCGAAGTGGGGCTGTTTTGCAGCCAAGCCGAGACCACCCCTCCACGAGTGAACCTCCTCCACCTCCTATGCCCTCCCAAGAACATGACTCCGTTTTAGTTGTTGTCTATTTAAAGAACATTAGACCTACATGTTACTTAGTGAAATTTTATCAATACAAGTGGTTTGAGCCTTTTTGATAATTCCCTCAACCGACGTTACTTCTCCGGTGAGTCATATCCGGCCAAGCTTTCGTCAACCCTTGTCGAAACCTCCGTCATATCCGAGTCTTCTCCAAGGTCTACCGATTCGGATCCTTTAATTGCTCAAGCATCCTAATCGTCCGACTTCACCTTCACCATCCGATTCCTCCGTAACCCGCACCATCCCCGAGCCATCATCAACCTCCCCGAACTTCTGATTACATTCACCGTGCCATCTCACTATTTCCACCGTCAAGCTTCCGCAAAACCGCACATTATCGACCATCCCAATCACCGTTCACCAAACGCCCGAGTCAATCTATCTCGTGCGCACACCCCTACATTCCCGACGTGCAAACCACCCCGGCATTGCACATCAGGGCCCACAGTGAATGTAACCCTGAACTTGCATGCATTGAAGAAGAATCAAGACGATGAGAGCAACCCTCCATGCCACCTCGAAGCCCAAATAAATAAATAAATAAATAAATAATTTATGAATAAATAAGATAAATAAATAATTTGGGAAGGAAAGAAGCGAGAGGGAGGAGAAAAGTCTGATCCGTTGATGCCTTAAGAGACCTCCTTCGTGACTTAGGGAGATTCAAGTCTCTCTTTGTGCCTGCACTTCGACGCAGAGAAAGAAAGTAGAGAGAGAGAGAGGATAGACACAGAGCGACATAAGAGATTTTTATGGGAAGAGAATAATGATAGCTAGAGAGAGAGAGAGAGAGCAGTTGTTCATGAGTTCATGATTTTGTATTTCTTCATGCGTCTAATTTTTCTTCATGTTATAAATCACAATTACATAATATGAACTCATTACTGTCGTAAAGATGATTTTCGTTGGTGTGATTTTACTGTGTTTATAAGGGTGAATTTTAATGTATTTTTTTAAACTTTTTCGTGTATTTTTTTTATTCTTTTTTTAGGTAAGTCAATTGTATTAAAAAATAAGAAACATGCAGCGTTTCCACTTTAACCACAACTGAGAAGAAGGAAGCTACAAGAAAGCAATTCATCCCACATCAAGTTATGGCTAAACGGAAATCCCATAGATGGAGCAGAGAAACCAAAAGTTAGCTCATCATCACATCGCTTGCACAAAATGTAGACAACTTTAAAAATATTATGATATTGTAAATTTAACTTAGTAAGGTGACATCTGAAAATTAAAGCAATGGTAGCAAACAAAAGTATTATAGAATATTAACCCAAGACCAGAGACACATACCTAACTCATTGAATCGATGTTCAAGTGTGAAATGTCGGGATGAGGGATGGATTAGGGATTCTAAGGAGATTCAATCCTAGTTAAAAGATGTCGATAGTGTGAGCATAGGAGTTTGACTACATGGAGTTTTATTCGTTTGATTACTACGTCAGGGTGCTTGAACTTTCCTTAAAAAATACGAGAGTTACAGGTTGTTTACAAGTGGCAAACTGTGAAAGAAAGAATAATTCAGAGAGTCAAAGCCTTTTTGGAAATTTTCTTTTTTGCTTATCTGATTGACCACTTGAAGGCGCTCGCAAAGCAGAACCTGCACTGGGTGAAATCAAATTTTGACTTGATGGCCGAAGGAGAAATAAAAAATGAAGAAGAGATGCAAAGTAGATTCTGCTTAGGTAGCACATAAGGTGCATGAGTTTTAAATTTTAAGAAGTTCAGTCTATCCTTAGTGTTGAGACAACTAAGGACAACCAACCAAAAAATGGAATGTTTGGGAGTGAGGCAGTTGTCCAAGTGACCTTGTACTAAGCTTCTATGGAAGTCGAAAGTCCGTAGAAGTCATAAATTTTTAAGAGGCCTTTGCTGTTATAGCTTGACTTCTAAGCCTCTAGTTGCATCAAAATCGCTAAAATTTAAGTACATGTTTTCTGAATTTTGTTGCTCCTTTACGCTTTGCTCCAATATTTAAAGAAATGCATAAAAAATAAGATATCTTGTATTCCAAGTGTCAGATTACTATATTCATACTTAGTGTGCAAAAATAAGTCTACGAACATGTACCCACTAATCCAATGCTTAATTATGAACGTTAATCAAAGGATGAGAGAGAGACCCAAATACCAAGAGAACTAAACGCGTTGACTAATTACACTTGCCAGTTGCTAACTCTGCTCATGATCTGATTAAAAATCATTTCTTTTTTATTTTGATTTCGAAAAAACTTCATCTTGGACCCAACTCCTGGTTGGTTTTCCATATTACCATGGATGGCCAGAGGCGGAAGAGAGCGGAGGTAGAAAGAGAAACAGATCCCCGACTGGAAGAACAGTTCCACCTTTTGATTGCATTACCCTTTTGGAGCTCCAAGGAGAAGAAAAGTTTCGAGAAAAAAAGCAGCAAAGAACCAGAAAGATACACTGAAAAGATGGAGGGAGAGAGAGGGAAGAAGACAAGAAGTGTCGCGCCCCGAAGTAGGGCCCGACAGAAACGTCAGGTCAGATAACCAAATCCACCTCGGCAGACTCGGAAATCCGACCCAAATGCTATTTAAACTTGCAGAAATTTCTCTTTACCAAAATACTCCGGGTCTATCCATAAAAAAAATGTTATAAGTCATAGCATAAATGAATCATTATACAACCAAATCGAAAAAAAAATACTATTCGTATATGTCCACTCACAATTTCTTACCAGTTACAACAAATGAAAATAATAAAGAGATTCTTCCAAGAAATCTCTATCAGTTCTAAAGTCGACTGCTACCCTGGTAAAAAATATTGTCGATTGGGTGAGTGACAAACTCGTAAGTTACCTATATTTAATGCATTCCGGTTAAAACTTAGATTTTAACATTTTTCCCAAAAAACCGCGATCTATTCTATATGATGCACGCATTTTGAAATTCAATCAAAATCATGCATATTTCACCATTTCAAAACCCGGCTCCACGAGCCCAATAAAAATCAATCATTTCCCCTTGGGAAAAACCCTGCCCATCGGGCCCCTGTAAGGTATTTAGAAAACTCGTCACATACGTAGGTGACTATACTACAAAATACCCTCACAGCCATGTAAACATCAAATACCGGTGAAAAAGGAGTGTCACACAAGGACCACCCGGCACACCATAGAAAGATGGGCAAACGGCTCACCATCTCATGAGTCAGAAAGAAACCCGGTGCCGGTCCCTCTTGGGTATCCCCGGATCAAACCACAGTCGCCTCAGCCAACTGCCATCCAAAGGCCTCCCGGTAAGGTGTCCTAGACCTAAGCTACCGTTACCCGATGCCGATCAAGAACCCTACCGTTAGCTACCCCGGTCAAATAACAACGGCACACAGTCCGTTGGGTACCCAGGGCAATCCGCTAAGATGGTTTTGATGTACAATGGGACTCCACCCCATCGGGCCGAGAGTTTTATGCTAACTTAGTTGCTTATTTTGTAGGAAACATAACCTCGGAGACACCCACGGAAGGCGACCAAGAAAGGCCCAAGACGTCCATCACATGGCTGGACACGAACGTGACCGAATACGCCGGGCCGGACATGGCGGCCCATGACGCGGAGCGCGCGACCTTGACCGCACACGCCGCGACCTTGACCGCACATGCCGGGTCGGACATGGTGGCCCATGCCGCGGGACACACGAGCTTGACCGCGCACACCGGGCCGACGACCACAACGTTCACCTTGACCGCACACGCTGGGCCGGACAATGCGGCCCAGGGCGCCAGAGACACGACCATGGCGCGCACCATCATCGCTTCGACCGGGCCACGTGACGCGGCCCACGCCGAGACCCATTAGGGTCTCGGCCAACTTCAATAAGTGGCCGAGCGCCACATTTCCCTTCAGCACTTAGAGACTTAGAGAATGAAGAGGATCAAGCCCAAATATCAAGAGGACGAATTTCCAGCCCAAGACACTACCAAGGCCGAGGCCCATACAACACTTAAAGAAGCCCTCGGCATCCTTCAACTTTGCCCATGACAAATCTTCATGGAAGATAGCTCTTAGCTGGAAAATAACAACCAAGAGGATTTGGGGGGATTCACACATACAAAATCCCATGAATCTCGAAGATACATATCTCGGCCGAGCGCACCCGACAGCGCACCCGGCGCGCCCAGCAGCGCACCGCACCCGCCTGCGCGCCCGACAGTGCACCCACGACGCAGCGCGCCCGAACCACAGCGCAATCCGAGATCCGCATACCAAATCATCCTAGACGTCCAATTCATCTGATGGCTTGAGATTACTAGTTCTCTAGATTTACGTTTTCGTTTTTTTTATCTATTTAAAGCACACTAGACTTTCTTGTTTACTTAGCGAATTTTTATCAATACAAGAGCTTTAAGCCTTTTTGATAATTCTCTCAACTCGACGTTACTTCTCCGGTGAGTCATATCCGGCCAAGCTTTCGTCAACCCTTGTCAAAGCCTCGGTGCGTCATATCCGAGTCTTCTCCAAGGTCTACCGAATTTGGATACTTTGATTGCTCAAGTGTCCAAAGCGTCCGCCATCATATTCATCATCCGATTCCTCCATAATCCGCACCATTCCCGAGCCATCACCAACCTTCCCGATCATCCGATCATACTAACCGTGCCATCTCACTATTATCACCTTCTAGCTTCCGCAAAACCCCACATTACCGACCATTCCAATCACCGTTCACCAAACGCCCGAGCCAATCTAGCTCGTGCGCACGCCCACCATTCCCGACGTGCAAAACACCCCGCCGTTGCACATCAATTGGTATCAGAGCAAAAGCTCCTATTTTGATTGTAAAAATCCAATTTTTACATCAATGGAACGCATGGTGACACGCAGCGGAGCCGTCCTTGGGAACAACCGCGACAATGCCACCACGAGCGAACAAACGCTCCATTCCGGGCCACCCGAGCACAACCCTAGCATACACGAACATGTGGCGGATCAAACTCATCAATGGAACGAGCGAATAACGGCGAATGAACGTATGATGCAAGCCGTGTTACAAAGGTTGGACGCCTTGACCAACCAACAAGTGCCGCCGCCGCCCGCACCACGACCGATCCGAAGACCGGGTGCCGGAAATCGCCGAGCCAATCGGCATGATTCGGACGAATCCGATGATGGATTTTATGAAGATCATCATATTGATCGAGAGGATGAACGAAGACTCCCGAAGGTAAATATCCCATCTTTTAGTGGTACCGCAAACGGAGATTTATATCTTGAGTGGGTTGAAAAAGTAGATGCAATTTTCAACCTTTATGATTATTCCGAAAAGCTCAAAGTTCAATTAGCCACATTGGAATTTACGGGATATGCCGTTCTTTGGTGGAATTGCCACCGTGCTCAACTTCGGAAAGATAGACAACCCGAAGTTACAACGTGGGACACTTTGAAGGCCCACATGCGTACACGGTTTTTGCCTAATTACTATAGGCAAGAATTATTTTTGAAACTTCAAGGGTTAAAGCAAGGGGCAAGATCGGTTGAAGAGTATCTTACCGAATTCGAGACCATCCGGATTCGTTGTGAACTAGATGAACCGCAAGAGCATCTCATAGCTCGGTTCATTAGGGGACTTCAACGTGACATTGGAGATGTCGTGGAATTACATCCCCATGATTCCTTTGACTCACTTATTCAAATGGCTCTACGAGTCGAGAGACAAGTCAAACGGAAGGGCAGGTTCACGGACACGAGACCGATCCCGCGCGCGCCCGCGCCCGCGCCTTACCGCCCGGCCTCGGCGCCCGCGCACCCAAGCCCGGCCCCGGCCGCACCATGGGCTCCTAAGCCGACCGTGCCCATCAAAGCCCAAGAGGCTCCTAGTGAGGGATCTCGGACCCGCGAGATCCGATGTTTTAAATGTTTGGGCCGAGGCCATATGGCAGCACAATGCCCTAATCGAAGAGTGATGACAATCCTTGAAGGCACCGAAGAGGTAGTGAGCGAGGATGAGTCCGTAAGCCCACCCGAGGACACGGCCACACCCGGCGAGACCCCCGGCCCAACTGAATTTGACCGAGACAATTGCGGGCCTCAAGAGGGACGTTGGCTCATGGTCCGACGGGTTCTCTCCTCCCAACCCCAATCCGAAGCTTACCAACGAGAGAACCTCTTCCATAGCCGATGCTTGGTTAAGGAAAGAGTGTGTTCTCTAATCATTGATGGTGGGAGTTGCACCAACGTAGCTTCCCGAGAGCTAGTGGAGAAGCTATCCTTGCCGACCACCGACCATCCAACACCATACAAGCTCCGATGGATCACGGATAAGGAGGATGTCCGAGTATCCAAGCAAACCCGGGTTGAATTCAAAATCAACCATTATGAAGATTCGGTGCTTTGTGATGTTGTGCCGATGAGTGCCACTCATCTCTTGCTCGGAAGACCATGGCAATATGATCGCCATGTAATACACGATGGGCGCGCCAATCATTACACCCTCACAATGAATGGCCGAAGAGTAATCTTGACGCCCATGACCCCGGAGCAAGTGGCCAAGGATGAGGCCATCAAAAGGGAGGCAAGGGTCAACAAGACCTTGCTTGTAAACCGAAAAGGGCTCGATCGATGCATAGCCCGGAGTGACCCGATA
Organism: Begonia fuchsioides; assembly: GCA_003255005.1. Lineage (NCBI taxonomy): Eukaryota > Viridiplantae > Streptophyta > Magnoliopsida > Cucurbitales > Begoniaceae > Begonia > Begonia fuchsioides. The sequence continues at coordinate 30,006 of QAOC01021110.1, forward strand.
GTCATGCTCGTGTACCGAGAGCATGACCGAGCCGAAGACACGCTCATCCCGGACATTGTCAAGCCCTTGCTCGAGCGATACCGCGATGTTTTCCCGGAGGAACTCCCCTCGGAGTTACCTCCATACCGAGGGATAGAACATCAAATTGACTTTCAACCGGGAGCCACCTTGCCTAACCGACCCCCTTATCGGCTCAATCCCGAAGAAAGCAAGGAATTACAACGCCAAGTACAAGAGCTCCTCGAGAAAGGCTATATCAAGGAGTCTTTAAGTCCGTGCGCGGTTCCGGCCCTCCTTGTTCCTAAAAAGGACGGCACGCACCGCATGTGTATCGATAGCCGAGCGGTCAATGACATCACGATCAAGTACCGGTTTCCAATACCTCGGCTCGATGATCTTTTGGATGAACTTAGCGGGGCTAAGCTCTTTTCTCGGATTGATCTCAAAAGCGGATATCATCAAATCCGCATGAAGGAAGGCGACGAATGGAAGACCGCATTCAAAACAAGGTACGGATTGTTTGAATGGTTAGTTATGCCTTTCGGTCTTACCAATGCCCCGAGTACATTCATGAGGCTCATGAACCATGTCCTCCGAGCTTTCCTTGGCAAGTTTATCATCGTTTATTTCGATGATATCCTTGTGTATAGCACGGACATACCGAGCCATTTAGAGCACTTGGAGCAACTTTTCATCACATTGCGGCAAGCCCGATTATATGGAAACCAAGCCAAGTGCGCGTTTGCTCAAGAGCGCATTCACTTCCTCGGATTTATATTGTCCAAGCATGGCGTGGAGGTGGATGAAGAAAAGGTTAAAGCCATCCGAGAATGGCCAAACCCGAAGGGAGTCACGGACGTGAGAAGCTTCCACGGGTTGGCAAATTTTTACCGACGGTTCATCAAGGGTTTTAGCACCATCTTGGCCCCCTTGACCGAACTCACGAAGAAAGGTGTGGAGTTTAGGTGGTCAAAACCGTGCCAAGAAAGTTTTGATCATATTAAACGCCTCCTTTGTGAAGCACCCATATTAGCCCTCCCGGATTTCAATAAGGCTTTTGAAGTGGAGTGCGATGCATCCGGTACGGGCATCGGGGCGGTTCTAATGCAAGAAGGCCGGCCCGTGGCCTATTTTAGCGAAAAACTCAAAGGTGCGACTTTAAATTATTCCACTTATGATAAAGAGTTATATTCGCTTATTAGAGCTATTGCGGTGTGGCAACATTATCTATTGCCACGGGAATTTATTATACATACCGACCATCAAGCTCTAAAATTTATCAAGAGCCAAGGAAAACTCAATCGGAGGCATGCTAAATGGATCGAGTTTTTGGAGAGGTATCCTTACATTATTAAGTATAAGAAAGGGGATACTAATATTGTGGCCGATGCTTTGTCAAGACGAAGCATATTGTTTACCGAGATGCGAGTGAGATTTTTCGGGTTTGAATGGGTCAAGCAACTCTATAAGGAGGACCCCGATTTTAGTACTCACTTTGAAGCCGCATCTAAAGGAGAGTTATCGGGTTACCACATTACCGATGGCTACCTCTTACGAGGAGGAAGGATATGTGTCCCGAAAGGGAGCCTACGGGTGTCTCTCATCACTGAGGCACACGGTGGCGGGCTCGCGGGGCACTTCGGAGAGAAGAAAACGTGGGAGATGCTCAAGGAGCATTTTTATTGGCCACACTTATTCCGGGACGTGCACCATTACGTGCAAAGGTGCATTGTATGCAAAAAGGCCAAAAACCGAACTTTGGCTCAAGGATTATATCAACCCTTGCCGGTGCCGGACCATCCATGGCAAGCCGTGAGCATGGACTTTGTAGTCGGTCTCCCTCGGACAAGCAACCGCAAGGACTCGGTCATGGTTGTCGTGGATCGCTTTTCCAAGATGGCACATTTCATCCCGTGCCATACAACCAATGACGCCACTTACATCGCGGACCTTTTCTTCAAGGAGGTCGTTAAGCTACACGGAGTGCCACATTCTATTGTCTCCGACCGCGATGGTAAGTTTATAAGTACTTTTTGGAGAACTTTGTGGGCAAGGCTCGGGACAAAGCTTTTATTTAGCACGGCCTTTCACCCACAAACCGATGGGCAAACGGAGGTGGTCAATAGATCACTAGGGGCTCTATTAAGGAGTGTGATCAAGAAGGGCACCAACACATGGGAATCCAAGCTACCCTTCGTGGAGTTTGCTTATAATCGGTGCAAGCATAACACTACGGGAAAGACCCCTTTTGAAGTGGCTTACGGGTTTAACCCCTCAACACCTTCGGACTTATTACCATTACCGAGCCGGGAACTCAACAATCCCGATGGGCTTCATAAGGCCGAAGTAATCCGACGGATGCACGAGAGGGTCAAGAAAACTATCGAGCGGAAAAACGAGACCTATGCCGCTTCGGCCAATAAGAGAAGGAAGGAGAAGCTTTTCCAAGTGGGAGATCGTGTTTGGCTCAAGACACGACACTTTAAACAAAAACACGCCAAGTTACTTCCACGGGCCGAAGGACCGTTCCGAGTGGCCGAGAAGATTGGTCCAAATGCTTACAAAATAATTCTACCCGGCGAACCCGATGTGCTAATCACGGCCAATGTACAAGATCTATCCCCGTATTTCGACGATGAGGATCATGATGGGGAACCCGAGAATAGAGATTTGGGGACAAATCCTCAAACACCTCGGGAGGATGATGTACAATGGGACTCCACCCCATCGGGCCGAGAGTTTTATGCTAACTTAGTTGCTTATTTTGTAGGAAACATAACCTCGGAGACACCCACGGAAG
>QAOC01021110.1:33007-63306 GCA_003255005.1 Begonia fuchsioides
ATTACTAGTTCTCTAGATTTACGTTTTCGTTTTTTTTATCTATTTAAAGCACACTAGACTATCTTGTTTACTTAGCGAATTTTTATCAATACAAGAGCTTTAAGCCTTTTTGATAATTCTCTCAACTCGACGTTACTTCTCCGGTGAGTCATATCCGGCCAAGCCTTCGTCAACCCTTGTCAAAGCCTCGGTGCGTCATATCCGAGTCTTCTCCAAGGTCTACCGAATTTGGATACTTTGATTGCTCAAGTGTCCAAAACGTCCGCCATCATATTCACCATCCGATTCCTCCATAATCCGCACCATTCCCGAGCCATCAACAACCTTCCCGATCATCCGATCATACTAACCGTGCCATCTCACTATTATCACCTTCTAGCTTCCGCAAAACCCCACATTACCGACCATTCCAATCACCGTTCACCAAACGCCCGAGCCAATCTAGCTCGTGCGCACGCCCACCATTCCCGACGTGCAAAACACCCCGCCGTTGCACATCATCCCAGACCTAAGCTACCGTTACCCGATGCCGATCAAGAACCCTACCGTTAGCTACCCCGGTCAAATAACAACGGCACACAGTCCGTTGGGTACCCAGGGCAATCCGCTAAGATGGTTTTGATCCCAGTCATCGTACCCTGGACGCATGCAGAAAACCCTGGCCAGGTTTAGGGAGATTTAAGGTGCCCCAGGGAACGCGTCATCACCGCCCCATCACCATCCCAAATCACATCAAGTGATAAGACATAGGTCGACCCTACCAACTCCGAACGAAGGGGTCGATCACCTGACCAACCCTACCAACTCCGAACGAATGGGGCTGACTGGCCGACTGACCCTACCAACTCCGACGAATGGGGTCGATCACCTGACCAACCCTACCAACTCCGACGAATGGGGCCGATCGTTTCAAACAAAATCCACATTTACAAAACCAAATCCAGTTTCTAAATAAACGTGGAAATCCAAAACTCAATTCGATATCCACTTCCATCCAGATAGGCAACAAATGAAATATCAATCATTTAAATCATGCAAATAAGCCATATAAATCATGCCCTATCTGGATTATAAGTTTTAATACTTTAAAACTGACGTGCGTCACGTCGTTTTGGGTGTCAATCACCAAAATATGGTTATTATCAACTTTAAAACATGCATCTAGGATTAAGGCAGAAAATATAAATGACTTACCTCTTTTAACGATTGTTTTCCCTTTCTTTTTCCTTTTCTCGGGTTCCGGGCTCGGATCAATTTCGTTAAACTCCTCTGTAATATCCCAAATATATTGTATAAGAGAAGAAAAACAAAAACAGAGCGAAAAGATGAAAAAACGGGCCAAAACGGGCATCGGGACCCTAGGGTCCGGTTCACCCTAGGGTCCGGTTCGGAGTGAACCGGTCTGAACCGGTTCAGGTTGACTTGACAGCCGCGATCCACGTGCCCGTTTGCCCGTTGTTGGCGCCGATTCTGGACTCCGTTCTCAACGATCTTTACGCCAAAACACTCGTATCGTCGAGACGGACTCAACCGTACCAACAATCGCTAGAAAAACCGCGGTTTGAAAAACCGAAATCAAAACCCTAAAGTCGCGGTTTTTTTCTGATTTCTCCCAAAATACGGGCTTACCTTCGAAACCGCTTTAAGGGATTGCTTCTCTCTTCGTTGTGGACGTTTCGACACCAAGATCCAGTCGGATGAACGTCGTTCGCAGGCGTTCCCTCTCTCTCTCTGTTTTTCGGCGTCGGGGGAGTGTTTGAAGAAGACGATATCTTCTTCTTTTTTCCTTTTATTAAATTAATATTATAATTAATAATATTATATTATATTAAATAATATAATAATATTAAAACATAATATTTATTTCGTAACGATTTCGATTTTCGTTCGATTCCCGTCGTTTCACTAAAAAAATTCCAATACGATATGTGACCACTGATTTCATAAAATCAGCTTTTACGTCTCATTCAAAAATCGTAGCTCGATTTCGTCCCGAGATATTGTAATTTAATTAGTTTGACCAAGTCGTCACACGTGGCATATACGACAAATTTACGTTCCGTATACGATAATTGATTAGTCAAACTTCGCGAAAAATTTTCCAAGAAATTAAGGATTTTAAATTTCGGGTTATTACCAGAAGGGTCTCTCCGCCATCTCCCTGCGCTTCTTGATTCCGCCATTGTTGCACTGCTTCAGTTGGTTCCTGACAAAATGACTGGCTGGAGACGAGCTTTCTGCACCTCCATCCCAAAGAAGGAGACGACCCAGTTTCGAAAAAGAACCGTGCAAATCAGAGTAAATTCGGGTTCTTCTCCAACCCATCCACACCCCGCCTGGGGTCTCAACCGCCTACGACCCCCGTACTCCGCTGCCGGACCACCGCTGCCATGGCCCCCGTTTCATCAGCGCCGAGCAGCCCCAAACTCAGCCAGAAACCTAGATTTTTTCAGTTCGCCTCCTCCAATCCTTCCTCTCCTAAATCGCCTTCTAGTTTCACGCCTATCAAATCCAGCCTCAGACTCCCCCGGGTAAGCATTTGGTCGCAGTTTTTCTATCAGTTTCCAATATAAATGGCTCGATTTTGAATGATTCCGTAACTTCCATCAACTGTTTGATATAAATTTACAGAGTCGATGTGGAATCTGCTTACAGAGAGTGAAATCTGGACAAGGAACCGCCATTTTTACATCAGAATGCTCTCATTCCTTTCACTCCCCCTGCATTTCTTCTCACGCGAAAACTCACCAGATTCTTTCGTGTCCCGTCTGCAACTCTATCTGGAACGAGGCTCTTCTGCTCGCCCTGAAGAACGAGGAGATCGAGAAACAGAATATAACCCACCCCCGAGATCAGAAGCCTAAGAAATTGAGAATTTACGACGATGAGGAAACTTTGGCCAACTCTATTAGTGGAGCTCGCTTCAATACTGCCACGACCCAAAATAGGTCCTTAACATAAAACGTCCGCCAGTTGATCAAATCCACTAAAATAGATTCGGACTAACCCAAAAGCTAAAGAAAGGAACAATCCAATCCATAAATCTAAGGCCAAATAAAAATGTTAATCTACAATATAATAATAATTTATATAAAAATGCTTAATTATACAAACTAAACTATAACATTCAGAATTACAATACAACTCTGAGGAAAATATAACTTAAACTAATCTTCAGAGTATATTCACATCATCCATCAGCAGCTACAAACAAAAACTAATCACCTAGATGAGGGAGTCGTTGGGGTGAGTGACTAACTCAGTGAGCAGTTTATATTTAATGCATTATAATTTAAAACACGATTTTTATCTTTTTAAAGAAACGCGTTTAAATGCAGGGTGATGTATGAATCATAAAATCAATAAAATCAATAAAATCATGCTTTTTATCTAATTTAAAACCTTGCATTTCAAGCTCCTGTGAGGTACTTACAAAACCGTCACATACATAGATGACTATACAACAAATCACTCTCACAGTAATAGCAATAAATCCATCTTAGTGAAAAAGGAGTGTCGCTTAAAGACAACTCCGCCAAAACATAAGAAAGACGAAGAACATAACATCCAACATCTCATGAGGCAGAAGAACCAATGGCCGTCCGAAGACCAATTCATCGACCCACGAGGTCAGTCACGAGGACTACCTGCTCGTGGCACATGAGGTTGGTCACGAAGACTACCTGCTCGTGTAATAATACCCTGACCAGTATACTTTAGGAGTTCTCTGGGCCCCAAAGAAACATGCTTGCCCCTGTTACACATACTTTAAGAGTTCTCTCGCCCCTAAGGAGCATTCCCTGCCCTTATTACCCAAACTCATCAATAACAATATAAACTAATGATGCTTTGGCATACAACAGCACAAAGTAATCAAAAGATGTACAATGTGAATACAACACCAATTAAAAATCATATGCATTTTAAACTCAGGTAAAACTACATATACATACAAAACAGACATGCTAAAAATCAAGCCCATCACATTTCATCGGTGTCAATCCACCAAAATAACATTATCAAATCATTTAATAACAATGCATGAAACAATGTCTTAGCCTAGGTCCAAACCGGTCCGAACCGGTTTGGGTTTGATTAAACTGGTCTGGTTTGGCCAACCCGGGTCAGTCAAACAGATTTGGGTTGACCCTGGGTCGGGTTGACCAGCTGGGCCAAACCCGGGTCAGGCCCAAATCCGGTCTGGGCCCAGTCGGCCACCGACCCACCTAACCGTTGTTCCGACGACGTTTTTTGTCGCCGACGGCTCGTTCGACCTTCAATTTTGACAAACTTTATATCAAAACACTCGTCTCGACGAGAAGAACAACCATACTAAAAATAGTGAGAAAAATCACAGTTTCCAAAAACCAAAAATTGAATCCTAACTCAGGGGTTTTCTCCAATTTTTCTCAAAATACAGGCTTATCTTTGAAACTTCTTGCACAGACTTCTTCCTCTCGTGAAGACGGACGTATAGACGCTTGAATCGTCGAATTTGGTGGACGAAGGAAGAAAATCCCTCAAACCCTTTCTCTCTCGGCCGACTCTTTCTCTCTCTCCTGTTTCTTCTTTTTTTCCCTCTTCTTATTATATATAATATAAATAATATATATTAATTAACCACTCCTCCTATTATTCTCATCTCATTCCAAAATTACTTATATCTCTTTGGTAAGTTTGGTCTTACCCCTTCTCTCTTTGTAATATTTTCTTGTGCAATATATTTTGCAGTGTCCGAGGACGTAGGCATATTTGGCCGAACCTCATTAAATTTTGGTATTTCTTTTATTGCTTTATTTAATAGCCGTTTGTTATTTTGTCGGGTATAGTTGTTGTTATTTATTGTACTATTAAATTACTAGGATAATTCTGGCTAGGTAAGACTTGGTTCTTAAGTGGCTTGCTGTGACCCACCTCTCTTACATGAGAATCTATCTAGTGTGATTTTTTAGTACAATAGCTTACACGCTATTTGAAACTGCCCGAGCTTCCGCAACAATTGGTATAAGAGCCTAAGGTTTTGTAGTATGCTATGTGGTTGCAGCTTTGTCCGAACTTCCACATTAGAAACAGTTCTTTAAGATTCTCGGCTATTAAATAAATTGTTATTTTGTGCAGAAATGACATACTCATCAGAAATGAAGCCTTCTACTTCCTCAATACTATCAAGAAATGTATTGTCGAATGCGAGATTTGCTGTGGAGATTTTTTATGGCACAAGTCATTTTGGCATGTGGCAAAGTGAAGTTCTAGATGCTTTATTTCAACAAGGTCTAGACGTTGCCATTGAAGAAAAGAAACCAGAAGATGTTGAGCAAAGAGATTGGATGACGCTAAATCAATTAGCGTGAGGTACAATTCGATTGTGTCTATCAAGAGAGCAGAATGATGCATTCTCAAAGGAAATTTCTGCAAATAAATTATGGATAGCACTTGAAGAAAAATTCTTGAAGAAAAATAGTCAGAATAAACTCCACATAAGTAAAAGACTGTTTTTCTTCAATTATGTTCCAGGTACCACAATGAACGATCACATCACGAGTTTCAATAAGTTAGTTACTGATTTGATGAATATGGATGAGATGTTCAAAGATGAAGATATAAATTTGATGTTATTGGGATCCCTTCCCGAGGAGTTTGAGTTTCTTGAAATGACTCTACTTCATGGGAAGGTTGAGGTGACTCTCAGTGAAGTGTGTGCTGCCTTATACAGTTACGAACTGCGAAGGAAAGATAAAAAAAAGAAGCACCAGTGGAGCTACAGAAGCTCTAGTTGTGAGAGGGCGTCCACAAAGCCAAATCAAAGGGAAGAAAGAGAGATCAAAGTCAAGGCCCCAAATGAGTAAAGATGAATGTGCCTTTTGTCACGAAAAAAGACATTGGAAGAAAGATTGCCCCAAATTGAAGAATAGAGGAAAATCCGACAAAGGAAAAACTATTGCAGATTCAAATATTGCTGAATGCAAAAGTGATGTGTAATCAGATTATTCTCTAAGTGTTTCACGTTCAACATCGTATCCAGATGAGTGGATTTTGGATTCTGGTTGCACCTATCACATGTGTCCCATTCGGGAATGGTTTTTTGAATTTCAAGAAATTGATGGAGGAGTTGTGTACATGGGCAATGATAATTCATGTAAAACAACTGGGATAGGTTCAATCAAGCTGAGGAATCATGATGGATCCACCAAAATTTTGCGGGATGTGCAGTATGTGCCAATGCTAAAGAAGAATCTCATCTCATTGGGGGCTCTAGAATCTAAGGGCCTAGTTGTGATGATGCGAGATGAAATTATTAAAGTAACTTCAGGAGAACTAGTAATCTATATTACTATCAAGGTAGTACAGTTGTTGGGACAGTCGCAGCAGCAACTTCAAGTCCCAAGAAGGATGCAGAGGCAAAAAAACTGTGGCATATGCGCTTGAGACATGCTGGCAAGAAATCCTTGTAAATGGTTGCCAAGCAAGGATTGCCAAAAGGTGCGAAGAATTGCAAATTAAAATTTTGTGAGCATTGTGTTATAGGAAAACAATGTAGAGCGAAGTTTGGTACTGCAATCCATAATACCAAGAGCATTCTGGATTATGTACACTCAGACGTATGGGGTCCAGCCAAGACTCCGTCTCTCAGAGGGAGACATTATTTTGTCACTTTCGTTGATGGTTTTTCCAGAAGAGTTTGAGTGTTCACTATGAAGAACAAAGATGATGTGCTTGGAGTTTTTCTTAAATGGAAAACTGAAATAGAAAACCAGACAGGAAGGAAAATAAAGGTTATTCGATTAGACAATGGTGGAGAATACAAGAGCGATCAATTCCTGAAGGTATGCCAAGATTGTGGCATAATTCGGCACTTCACCATTAGAGAAACACCGCAACAAAATGGAGTGGCAGAGCGTATGAACAGAACACTTGTGGAGAAATTTCGTTGTATGTTGTCTAATGCTGGATTAGACAAGAAGTTTTGGGCTGAGGCGACAACATACGCTCAACATCTAGTCAATCGTTTACCATCATCTGCTATAGATGGCAAGACTCCATTGGAAGTATGGTCCAGAAAACCTGTTACTGATTATGACACTTTACGTGTTTTTTGGTTCTACTGCATATTATCATGTGAATGAATCAAAGAAGTTTCATCCACCTACCCAGAAGCCATTCGAAGTTCAGAAAATGGTAAATGGGCGGCATGTGCAATCTCTTGAAAAGAACGAGACATGACAGTTGGCGCCACTACCAAAGGGGAAGAAGGCAATTGGATGAAAATAGATATTTGCAAAGAAAGAATGATTTCCTAACAAAGATGATATCTGCTACAAGGCAAGGTTGGTGGCTAAAGGCTACGCTCAGAAGGAAGGAATTGATTATAATGAGGTTTTTTCTCCCGTGGTTAAACATTCCTCCATTAGAATTTTGTTATCCTTGGTAGAATAGTTGAATTTGGAGCTAGCTCAACTTGATGTGAAGACCGCGTTCCTACATGGTGATTTAAATGATGAAATCTATATGACTCAGCCAGAAGGATACAATATTGATGAAACAGAAGATTGAGTTTGCAGACTGAACAAATCATTGTACGGACTGAAACAATCCCCAAGACTGTGGTACAAATGATTTGACGAGTTTATGAAAGGTCAAAAGTACACAAGAAGCAAATACGATCATTGTGTGTATTTGCGCAGAATTCAAGATAGATCCTACATCTACTTACTCTTGTATGTTGATGAATGCTGATAGCATCAAAGAGCCAAGTTGAGATTGACAGGTTGGGGGAAGCTAAGAAGATTCTCGGTATGGAGATAAACAGACAAAGAGAAAAAAACAAATTATATCTAACTCATAAGCAGTATTTGAAGAAGATATTACAACATTTTGGTGTTCATGAAAATACAAAACCTGTAAATATCTCACTTGCTCCTCATTTCAAATTAAGTAATCTGTTATCTCCAACAATAATAAAGAACAAGAATACCTGGCAAAAGTCCCATATGAAAATGCAATCGGAAGCTTGATGTATGCAATGGTGTGTATGAGACCAGATATTTCACATGCTGTTAGTGTTTTGAGCAGATATATGCATGATCCAGACAAAGGTCATTAACTAGCTGTGAAATGAATTCTGCGGTATCTCCAAAATACCGTAGATATTGGATTAGAATTCGAGCGAGATAAATCTTTTGGTCATTGTGTAGTTGGATATTGTGATTCTGACTATGCAAGAGATTTGGATAAGCGACAATCTAGAACTAGCTATTTGTTTTCTTTAGCAAATGCGCCAATTAGTTGGAAGTCTACTTTGCAGCAAACAATGGCTTTGTCTACAACAGAGGCAGAGTATATGGCAATTACAGAAGCTGTAAAGGAAGCTATTTGGCTTCAGGGGTTGCTAAAAGACTTGAGAGTTGGTCAGAAACAACTTGAAGTATATTCTAACAGTCAAAGTGCTATTCATTTAGCAAAGAATCAAGTCTTTCATGCACGGACGAAGCATATTGATGTTCGCTATCATTTTGTGCGGGAAATTCTCGAGGAAGAAGAGATACTTCTCTAGAAGGTTCAAATTGTGTCGACCCATCCAAACTGTCTGTGTCGACTCCAGAAAAGACATTGTGTCGACCTTACAATATTCCATGTGTCGACCCCTCAAAGCTAAGCCACTCGTCCGTTCAAGACAAAAGTGTCGACCCAACTTCAGTTATGTCGACCGCTCCAAGAACATAAAGATTTGAAGTGTCGGAAAAACAATGCTTGTGTCGACCGCATAAAAGTTATGTCGACCGATCAAGGACAAACGACAGAAAATCTCCAACAACTATATCTTTGCTGTGTCTAACGGATAGTGCATGTGTCGACCCCAACAACGTGTGTCAACCCAATTCGGCAGCAAACTATATAAGGATGAAGCAAGCTCATCTTGAGTAGCAATTTTTTTAGCAAAATTTCAGAGCCGATTTTTTGAGAGAGAAAAACACGCCCAAACTCTGCTAAGTTTATTTACAAATATCTCTCTTACTCTCTCATTCTTGTATTCATCTTTGATCATCATTCTTGTGATCGAGAGAGTCAGTTTAGAAACCGCAAACTTCTTAAACATTCTTGTTGAGAAATTCGTGTAAAGGGGTGACACCTCTGATAAAGAAGAGTCAACAAGTAGAGGTTTGATTGAGACCCATAAGATCACTCCAAGTGAAGGATCTTCAAGGAGAAACCTTGAAGTGCGGACATAGGCAGGTGTTGGCCGAACCGCGAGAACAAATCGGTGTTAATATCTCTCTCTCTCAACTTTTATAATTGTTGATTGTGCTTGCATATTGAATTGATAACTAAATCAAGAAGAGATAATTGTTAAATCCTTGAACTTACAAAAATTGTTATTAACCTAATTCACCCCCCCCCCCCACTTAGGTTAAAACGATCCTACAATTGGTATTAGAGCAAGGTTAGATAGAAATTTTCTATAAGTTAGATATTATACTGTGCTTATTTACGATGGCTTTTAATATGAACAACTCACACACAGAGGGTCAATCTATAACTAGACCCCCACTCTTTGATGGAAATAACTATGTGTTATCAAAAACTAGGATGAGAATCTTTGTCCAAGCTATGGACTATAGCGTATGGAATATAATTGGAAATGGTCCATACATGCCAATCAAAACTGAGAATGGCATTAATATACCCAAACCGAGTAATGAATATGATGAGAATGACTTAAGGAAATTAAGTCTAAATGCCAAAGCAATGAACACCTTGTACTGTGCCTTAAATGGTGATGAATTCAATAGAGTACAAGGTTGTGATAATGCTCAAAAAATTTGGCGATTACTCGAGGTAACCCATGAAGGGACTAACCAAGTAAAAGAAACAAATTAAGTATGCTTGTGCATGAATATGAATTGTTTTCTATGCAAAGTGATGAATTGGTTAGTTCCATGTTTACAAGGTTTACTAACATTACTAATGGGTTGAAAGTGCTTGGTAAAGTTTATACAGATGAAATATGTGTTAGGAAAATTCTTCGAGTTCTTCCAAGAGCATGGCAACCAAAAGTAACCGCCATCCAAGAGGCTAAAGACCTCAAGACTTTGAAAGTTGAGGAACTCATCGGATCTCTAATGACTCATGAGATCACGATGAAAGCCAATGAGAAGGAGGCAATTAAGGAGAAGGAACCAACTAAGAGAAAAAACATCGCTCTTAAGGCATCATCTAGTAATCAAGATAAGTCTAAGAGCGATGAAGAGGATGATGAAGATGTCACCCTCATTACAAGGAAATTCAAGAGGTTCCTTCAAAGAAAAAGGATGAAAGGAAAGGAGGTCCCAAGAAAAGAGAAGCATCCTAAGGAAAAGGAGAAAGAGCTTAAATGCTATGAGTGTGGAAAGCCAGGACATTTCAAATCTGACTGTCCACAAGCAAAGAGACATCCCAAGGCTTACAAGAAGAAAGCCATGAAAGCAACTTGGGATGACAGTGATTCGTCAAGCTCCTCATCAGAAGATGAAGAGATAGCTAACATGTGCTTCATGGCCAAGGAGGACAAAGTACTTGACTCCTTTAGTGATTTAGAAAATTCAGATGAGGATAATGATTTTTTTGATGCTTTCAATGACTTGCTTAACGATTTCAATATCTTGAAATCTAAGTATAAGAAATTGAAAAAGGAACAGGCCATGTTAACAAAAGAGCATGAGAGTAAATTTAATCCGTTGAAAAATGAAATGAGTAGATTAAAGAGGGAAAATAATGATTTGAATGACATAGTTCTGAAGTTTACTAAAGGAAGCAAAAATTTAAACATGCTTCTTGGTAAACAAAGAATAACCTTTGATAAAGAAGGCATAGGTTATGAATCAAAAGAAGAAAAAGAAGTATGAAAACTTCTTTGAAAAACGAAAACCTTGCCATGCATGTAATAAAATAGGTCATACCTCCTTTGTATGTCCTTTGAAATTAAGAGACAAAAATAAAAGGCTTGTTAAAAAATGGGTTCCCAAAGGAACCAATGCTAATCCTCTAGGACCCAAAATGGTTTGGGTACCTAAGAAGAACACCTAATTCTCCTTGTGTAGGTAGAAGTCTCTCATGCAAAGAATCTCTGGTACCTCGATAGTGGATGTTCGAGGCATATGATGAGAGACCCTTCAAGGTTTACTTCCATCAAGCAAAAGAAGGGGAATGTCACTTTTGGAGGAAATAAAAAAGGGAAGATAATTGGTATTGGCAATATCGGTAATCCCTCTTCCCCTATTATTGAAAATGCCCTTTTAGTTGATGTTTAAAGCATAATTTATTAAGCATTAGTCAACTTTGTGATAAGGGATATAGGGTAATTTTTGAATCCAAATCTTGCTTAATAGAAGATAGCTCAAGTGGTAAAATCTTATTCATTGGCTATCGATCCGATAATGTTTATACAATTGATTTGGATAATGTTGCATGCTTTGATGAAAATTGTTTTAGTGCAACATCCTCTCTAGATAGTTGGGCATGGCATAGGAGATTAGGCAATGTTAGCATGGATACCTTAGCTAGGATCTCAAAGAAAAATCTAGTTAGAGGTCTTCCAAAACTATCCTTTGAGAAGAACAAATCGTGTGATGCATGTCAAATGGGGAAACAAACAAAGAGTTCCTTTTCCATAAAACATGTTGTGTCTTCCTCTAAACCTCTCCAGCTTCTCCACTTAGATCTATTCGGCCCTTCTAAAGTAGCTAGCCTAAGTGGCAAGCATTATGCCCTTGTAATTGTTGATGATTTCTCAAGATTTACTTGGGTATACTTTCTTAGATCTAAGGATGAGACTTTTGAGACTTTCTCTTCCTTTAGGAAGAAAGTTCAAAATGAAAAGGGTCTCTCCATTGTAGCTATCCGTAGTGATCATGGAGGAGAATTTGAAAATGAGAAATTTGAGTTCCTATGTCTTAAGAATGGGATCAATCATAATTTCTCCTCTCCTAGGACTCCTCAACAAAATGGAGTTGTTGAGAGAAAAAATAGATCACTTCAAGAGCTTGCTAGGACAATGCTCAATGAAAATTTTTTCCCAAGTATTTTTGGGCGGAAGCCGTAGCTACGACATGCTACACAATAAATCGAGTATCAATCCGTCCAATCTTAGAAAAGACCCCCTATGAACTATGGTCGGGTAAAACTCCTAGTGTTAAGTATTTTAGGCCCTTTGGATGCAAATGATATATTTTAAACACCAAGGACAACCTAGGAAAATTTGATTCAAAGACGGATTTTGGTATCTTCCTTGGATACTCGTTGACTAGCAAAGCATATAGAGTATTCAACAAAAGAACTCTAGTGGTTGAAGAATCTATGCATATCATTTTTGATGAATCACCTCTCTTGTTAGAAAATATGAACAAAGTGTAGAAACTTATAAGAGACATAGATTCTTTATCTCTAGAAGAAAATGAGAAAGATTCTCTTGAGGTTACCCCCTCCGAAACTCCTCTAAACAACCTAGAAGAGGGTACACCCTATTAGTGAACTTCCTAAGGAATGAAGATACTCCAAAGACCATCCATTAGAATTTGTGGTTGGTGATCCCTCATTGGGCGTCAAAACTAGAGCCTCCCTTAGAAACTTGTGTGCTAATGTAGCATTTATTTCTCAAGTGGAGCCTAAGAAATTTGATGAGGCCATATTGGATAAAAATTGGATAATGGCCATGCAAGAGGAACTAAATCAATTTGAGAGAAACCAAGTATGAGAGTTAGTTCCTAAGCCTAATAATCGCACCATCATTGGAACTAAATGTGTCACGACCCAAAACCGGGCCTAGACAGACGCCGGGCCCAATGGCCCGATTCCCAAAGGAACCCAACCACTGAGCCAGAGGCTTGGGTATTCAATTGAAATCAAACAGCGGAAGTCTTAAAATTTCAAGCAAGCCCAAACATTTAATCCAAATAGTCAGATAGCATACATAAAATGTTTCAACCCAATAATATACATGAGAAGTTGAACAATTTAAAATAATACATCGTTCAAATTTTCCAAATATAAGTTTGGGAATTTAAACTCCAATATAAGCCTTACTGGACCTTATCCGGGAATGATCCTGAAAACAAAGTTTGTAGCCAAAGGGGTGAGTGACTACTCTCAGTATGGATTTTATTTTAATTATTCAATTATAAATAAATAACATGTTTAAACAAAATTTTGAACAATACGTAAATATGTAAATGCACACAAGGTGCAATACAAATGATGTGTATAAATCCACTCTAAGGTGGTGGCAACCATAATGTAAATGCACCATGAGATGTAGTGCAAATGATGTGTATACTCCACTCTAAGGTGGTGACAACCATAAAGACCCGGATCCGGTTTAGGGATTCGAAACCCAAGGGCAGACTTAGCCGTCCCTATTAACCATTTGTGCACAATAACTCATACATACTCAATGATGAATGTGCAATGCATATGCATATGTTCAATAACAATAAATTGCAATAATAATAATAATAATAATACAAATGCAATTAAACATTGAAAATTAGTATTTATTTAAAAACCCCTACCTTTTAATTCCAATCTCGATTTTAGGTTGAATTAGGGAATCATGTTTCTCCCGCACCGGGCTCGTTTCAATATCGTCAAACTCCTATGTAATATCCCATATACAGTGTATAAGAGAAGAGAAACAAAAACTGACCGAAAAGATGAAAACACCGGCCAAAACGTATGAAGGGTCTGAAACGCACTTCCTCAGGATATAGATGTAAAATACATCGTGTACATACCTATAACATCCCTCTTTTAATTTGACATAAATTTTTTTTTTTTTGATTTTGGAAAGGCGTTTGGCTTTAAATTCTTTTCGTAATACTCAGCGGAAGCATTTGAATAAAATTGTGAAAAACCCATCATTTATTCAAGCCAAACATAACATCATACATATAAAGCATATTTATAAAACGTTTAGTAAACATGTTTATAAACATTGTTTGAAACTAAACATTCCAAAATACATCAAAACATCTCTTGACATCCCCACGAGTCGGTACTTAACGATTCAAGCTTCCCGCAATGGATATGGCTCCTCCACGTCATGATTGTCACATCAAACATGGAGGGCTAAGCCCCTCACCTTCATCTTCATCACCTACATCACAAAGCATAAACTATGAGCCTAAAGCTCAGTAAGAAATCTCATGAACTTACATGCCTAACATGCTCGTGCTTTCGTAAATACATACAATTCATTTCGTTCTTTATCGTTCTCGTTTACTTGACCTGGCTTTCCACCCCGTGACCGCCCTGAACACAGACCCCAGCAGGTAGCCCCCAGGCCCTAGCAACTCGGAAAGAACAGGCCCTCGTGACCCGGAAAGCTCAGGCTCTTGCGACCCGACTTTCACCCGTGTGCCCTGATCAAAAAGCTCCACCCCGTGGTTCCACCAAGGTCCATCACATTTTTGGGTACCACCCCGTGGTATCACCTAG
The DNA here is from genome assembly GCA_003255005.1 of Begonia fuchsioides. Taxonomy (NCBI): domain Eukaryota; kingdom Viridiplantae; phylum Streptophyta; class Magnoliopsida; order Cucurbitales; family Begoniaceae; genus Begonia; species Begonia fuchsioides. The sequence goes on from QAOC01021110.1 coordinate 47,474, forward strand.
CCCTCTCGACCAAGCTTACCACCCCGTGGCTTCATCCCATTGTTTCAGCTTTACATACATTAATGCATCGAATGCCGGAGACGTCCCATACCATCCCGACATCCGGTTGGGTGACATTTTGAAAAAATGCATGATCATGAGCATGCATATGCATAACATATTAAAAATAACTAAATCATATGCAAACATACAATAATCAAACGTCTCTCTGTAACATGAATGACATTCATAGACTTTCTTAGCATAATTATACTCATAAAGCAATTTACACATCAAACATCAAACATCAAACAATGTCAATCAAGCACCAATCAAACCCAAACCACTTGGGTGGGTGTACAGTGCAATACACCCCAACATAATATTATCATTAATATAGTTATAATTATTAATCAAATAGATTATTCATACTAACAATACAACCTTAACTCAATTCTTTGTGATGTAGTCTCCTAAGGGGCCAAAGACAAGCAAGGATTTACTTACTTGATCTCCTTAGCTTAGGCTTAGTATTCTGAGTCCTTAAGAATCCAATGAGCTTGCTTATATACCTTAACATCATAACATAAAATAATATAAGCAAAACTTGGAATACCCTACTTTACCAAAAACTTTCGGCTTTGATAACTTTTTCTACAAAATTATGATCAAAATACTTAAGGTATCAAATTTATACTTAAGATGTCTAGTACATTTCTTTAGAAGACGTTGTGATCATATTCTCACTTACAAGTCTCATAAATTCTATATCTTTAAAATCAGGTATAACATGACCATATTAGTTCATACCCTGTTTTTACCTCAACTTCCGATATATACAACTTTTGTTACACTAATCAGATCAGAACGCATAAGGTACCAATCTAAACCTTAGAATGTTGGACACACTTTATTAGGAGAGATCATGACCAAATTGTACGTCTAAGACTTTGTAAATTTCACATTCCATAAACTGGTTAACATGACTTATAAAGTGTATACCCATAAGCCACCTTTACCATTTCATGTATTCTTAACCATGTAACGTAAATTCCATCCTTTATAAGTCATTACAGCATCAAAATGAACATCTTAAAGGTATTTCCTAGTACCTTAGGGCTTGAGTCGTAGGCTTTTCCTTTTCTTGCACTTCTAGCTCTTAAATATCACAATTTCTTGTACAAAACACTAAAACCTCACACTTTTATCACAAAACCCTAATTTTCTCACACTAGACCAAAAAAAACTTTGGGCGAGGGAGAGCTCGGTTGTGGTTAAGGCTGCAAGCCGAATACCCCTTCTTCCTTATCAAATAGATCAACATAGAAGGTGGAAGGTCAGGGTGATGTGGAGCTTCAAGCATGAGGTGTCACCATCCAAGCTAACAATCTCTTAATCCACGTAGAACTTTCATATTGGTCCATCCTTAATTAATCATAAATTAAATTCCTTAAAAATTCAATTGAAAATTCAACATTTCAGTAATAAAGTGTCAACCTCTCATTCAAGGTGTCACCCTTAACCAGCCCGAGAGTTAAAGGTGTTGACCTTTTAATTGTTTCATAATTTTTGCTCCACAATTCTGATTTTCATAATTCAAAAACCCATAGTTTCCTCATTGAGTTGAATTTAACTTTGTAGAAGACGTAAACTTCAAAATAATAGTTTAACATAATCAAATATACAAAATACCGAGCATCGCTCAAAAGTCCATAACTCTATAGTCCAAATTTCTTTTACCAACTTCAAATGAGCATAACTTTCTCTACACAACTTCAATAGAGTGGATCTACCTATCAATCTTCTTAACTAGATGTCTTGTACAACATTGTAGAAGAAATATTTTCCAATTAGGCTCTTCTATGGCATGATATGATTCGAACACAGAAACTGCTCTGTTACAAAATTCTAACCCGACCTTTGTTACCAATTCTTGGGTTCTAAGATTCATTTTTTATGATTAAGGTGTCAAATTGTTTCTTAAAGAGTCTACTATAACTTTTTAGAAGACACAAAATTCAGAAAACTAACGTAAAATGAAGTAACCGGTCGACCTAATCTATAAGGTGTCGACCGCTGTTCAAAAACAGAGAGCATGTATTCTGGAAAATCGGGAACTGGTCGACCAAACTTAAAGGGGTCAACCGCAGTCCTCTTCCAGTTTTTGTCTACCAACTTGCAACATCCATAACTTTGTATACTAAGCTTTGAATTGAGTGATTAAAATGGCTATAAATCACTTTAAGAGTCTACTTTAACTCGTATGAAGACTCCCAAAGGGGTCGACCTGCTTAACTACTATTTCCTATATTACTTTCAACCTACTAACCTACTAACATTCTCAATACTTTAATAACTCTATATATCACCAATATTCATATAAAAATAAATATTTAACACTTTAACCTTAAATCACAAATCCTATAAACAAATGAGGGTTGTTACAATACCCGAGTTGGGCAGGAAGTTCAAGCTTGTAAGCTACTGCGCCCACTCATTTAATAATCAGGAAAGGACCAATGTACCTTGGAGCCAATTTACCCTTTACTCCGAATCGGTTAATCCCACGCCTTGGCCAAACTTTCAAAAATACAAAATCCCCTACATCAAACTCCACCTCACGACGCTTAAGGTCTGCATAGCTTTTCTGCCGGCTTTGCACTGTGACCAACCTCTTGCGTATAAGTTTTACTTGTTCGTTCATCTCACGAACCAGGTCAGGGCCCAAAGAAATTCTTTCTTCAGTCTCGACCCAACAAAGTGGAGATCGACAAGGTCTTCCATATAATGCTTCATAAGGAGCAACTCCGATGCTAGCCTGGAAGCTGTTATTGTAGACAAATTTGACAAAGGGTAAATGAGTAACCCAACTGTCTCCAAAATCCAACATACATGATCTAAGCATATCTTCTAGAGTCTGGATCGTACGCTCAGATTGTCCATCCGTTTGAAGATGATGGACTGTACTCAAGTTCAATTATGTACCTAGAGCATTCTGCAATCCTTTCCAAAAATTTTAAGTGAACCTGGGGTCACGGTCACTCACGATGCTCAAGGGTACTCCGTGTAGACGAACTACACTCTCAATGTAAAGGCTACAAAGTTTGGATATGAGAAACTTCATGCGGACCAGAATAAAGTGTGCAGCCTTTGTTAGGCGGTCCACAATGACCCATACAGCGTCAAACTTATGTGGGGTCTTCAGTAAACCCGTGACAAGTCCATGGTTATATGATCCCAATTCCAACCCGGAATGGGCAAGGGTTGCAACAATCCCTCAGGTCTTTGGTGTTCAGCTTTAACCTGTTGGCACACCGCGCAACGTGACACGTATTCTGCCACTTCGCGCTTCATTTCTGACCACCAATATTGTCACCTCAAGTCCTGATACATCTTGGTAGACCCAGGATGTATGGAAAATCTGGACTTGTGGTGTTCAGTAAGAAGAAACTGTCTTAGATCAGAATTATTCGGTACTATAATACGACTCTTGAAGTATAAGCAATTATCTTGCCCAATACTTCAATCATTAAATTCTTCACCAGCTTGTATTTGATCAAATTTTTCTATTATTTTTTCATCTAATTTCTGCATTATTTTCACACGCTGCAGAAGACTAGGAGTAGCTACCACATTGAATAACTTAGCAGAATGCCCATAATCATGGAGTTGAAACTCAAAATCTTTGAGAGTTAAACATCTCTTCCAATCCTCTAGAATGAGGCACGAAAGAGAACCTCTAGGATATCGGCTTAGGGCATCGGTTACTACATTTGCTTTTCCAGGGTGATATTCCAAAGAGAAATCATAATCTCTGATAAATTTCATCTAACGTCTCTGACGAATATTCAAGTCACATTGAGTAAATAAATATTTCAAACTTTTGTGGTCAGAAAATACTTCAAATTTAGCACCATACAAATAACTCCACCAAATCTTGAGAGCGAAGACGATGGTGGCTAATTCCAAATCATGCACAGGGTAATTCTGCTCATGAGCCTTTAATTGTCGAGAGGAATAACCAATAACTCTACCCTGTTGTATGAGTATGCATCCCAAACCGACTCCTGATGCATTGATATATACATTATATGGTAAACCCTTATCAGGTACTGCAAGGATAGGAGCTGAACTCAAGTGCTCTTTCAATTCATCAAAAGCCATTTGACATTCGTTGCTCCAAATAAATTTCACCTCCTTCTTGGTTAGTTGAGTTAATGGCCTAGCTATAGATGAAAATTTTTTCACAAATCGACGATAGTAGCCAGCCAACCCAAGGAAACTTCAAACTTCAGAAATGTTCTTAGGTGGTTTCCATTCTACCACCGCCTCAATTTTCTCAGGATTCACAGATATCCCATCACGAGAAATGATATTCCAAAATTCACACTTGGATAATTTGGCGTATANACATCTTCTTTGATCTTCACCTGATGACACCCAGATCTTAAATCAATTTTGGAAAACATTCACAATCACCCAATTGGTCAAAAGATCATCAATTCTTAGCAATTGATATTTATTCTTAATTGTGGCTTGATTCAACTTTCAACAATCGATGCATAAGCAAAGAGAACCATCACTTTTCTTAACAAGAAGTACTGGTGCGCCCCGATGAGAACTATTCTTCCAAATAGAATCTTTTTGCAATAAGTCTTCCAATTAAACTTTTAATTCTTTTAATTCAGCAGGAGCCATACGATATGGAGGAATCAAAATTGGTGCTGCTTCAGGAACAAGATCAATACGGAATTCAATTTAACTATCTGGCGGTAATCCTGACAAATCATCAGGAAAAACATCAGAAAAATCTTGGATAATCAATAAGTCCAATTCTGCCATCACATCATTGGATTCACCGCCAACAGCAAATAAATTCGAGTAGCATTCCAATTTTTTTTTTCCTCCTATCAAAACAGGCTCGCAGAATAGGATTATGGAGAATGCCCATCGTTGGGTTCAGTTGGGTTATGTCGGTTGGGTTAGTGTGTTATGTCGGTTGGGTTCGGTTAAGTGGAGTATGCCCATCGTTGATTACTGCACATTCTAGGAAAATGGGCACCGACTCCTAATTAGTAATTCGTAGTTTACGGATTTGGTGGTCAATGATTAGTCAGCGTTCAAACCTCATCCCGCTCGGTTTAGCGATTGATGTGAACAAAAAACAATGTCAGCTTGGTGGTGATGCCGATGATGCGAAGCCACGTATGGATATTAGTTGTTTTTTAATCCATCAGTAGTAATTTATTAAAGAGAAAAAACTAAGTTTGAGCCTGAGTTATGTGTAAATAGGCCAAATCGGGCCTCATTTTTTAAATACAAATTTTGGGCTCCCGGATGCATGGTTGGATGCATCATTTGTCCGAGTGAGTCACGGTTCGGACGAAACTTCCCTCACTCAAAAACATGACGTGAACGAAAAACGGTGTCAGCCTGGCAGTGCTGCTGATGATGCAAAGCCACGTATGGATATTATTTGTTTTTTAATCCATCAGTATTAATTTATTAAAGAGAAAAAAATTAATTTATGGCCTGAGTTTTGGGTAAATAGGCCAAATCGGGCCTGCGTTTTGAAATACAAATTTTGGGCTCCCGGGAGCATGGTTGGATGCATCATTTATCCAAGTGAGTCATGGTTCAGACGAAACTTTCCTCACTCAGATGCATGATGTGAACGAAAAACGGTGTCAGCCTGGCAGTGCTGCTGATGATGCAGAGCCACGTATGGATATTAGTTTTTTTTAATCCATCAGTATTAATTTATTAAATAGAAAAAAACTAATTTTGGGCCTGAGTTTTGAGTAAATAGGCCAAATTAAATTTGAGTTTATGAAATACAAATTTTGGGCTATCCAGACGCATGGTCGGACGCATTGTTTGTCCGAGTGAGGCACGATTTGAACAAAATGTCCCTCACTCGAACGCATGATGCATCCGAGTGATGCATCATTTGTCCAAACCACCTGAAAAACTATAAATTCAATCCATTGTTCTACTGAAAATCGTACCTTTGAAAAAAAGTTTTTTATCTACTATAATGGCCAGCAGCTCGAGCAACTGGTGGTTAGAATCGACGAATATGGATTTTGTTACGAACCTAATACATATGTTCCTCATTTGCAACCTTTTGACTGTGGATATGATGTAGAAGTTCAATCGTCTTCAGATGAGGAAAATATGATGGCTTGGACTACGCCACCTGAATCAAACGACGATGATGCAAACAAATTTTTGAGCTTACCAGCGGTGGCCGAGAGCGAGCTTTATCTTGGTAAAAGGTACAAATCTGTTAAAGATTTGAAAGATGAAATAACAAAAAATGCATCATCAAATGGATATTAGATCACTTTCAAAAGAAGCGATTCAAAGAGACTAACAACAATATGTGTAGATGAATGTCTATGGCACCTTCATGATTCAAAGATCCATGGTGAAGAAACAATCCAAAATAAGATTTCCGTTAATAGTCATACTTGAACTCGAGTATTAGAAAATTGACTTGCATTGGCAAAATGGGTGGCGACCACATATGTTGACAAGTTCAAGAGTCAGCCAATGTGAGAAATCTCATCTATAATGAAGACAATATGCAAAGATCCCAATATTGTCAAACTCCATGTATTGCAATTGATAGTCGCCTAGAAGTGCAACGCTTGAATGAAGGATTTGGCAAAGAAAAATTTCAATTTCTTTGACAATATGAAGATGAGCTCCTGCGATCCAACCCTGGAAGCAGAATCAACATCCAATCTAAATTATTGTTAGGCACAGGTGAAGGAGCTGTTTGTGAGTTTGAACGAATATATGTTTGCCTCTTTGCATGCACGAGGGAAATTTTCAAATTTGCGAGACCAGTCTTATGTTTGGATGATTGTCACCTCAAGGGTACGTGTCCTGGCCGTCTTCTAACGGCCGTCGATATTGACAATGGACTCTATCCTATTGCATATGCTGTAGTGGAGTCAGAGTGTAGAGATTCATGAAGTTGGTTTCTTGACCAGCTAAGACAAGATTTCAAGTTCAAACGGGTTTGAATGGACTATAATATCAGACATAAAGAAGGGACTTGTCAATGCAGTTCAAGAGAAGCTTGGTGATGCAGAACATAGATTTTGTCTCATCCATTTATATGCCTATTTCAAGAAAAGCTTTTGTGGAGAAGTATACAACCATTTTTTATGGAACGCTGCACATGCCTCGACCAAAGCCAAGTTTGAACGCCATATGACACGGTTGCATCATCATAACCCATTGGTTGCTGAGTATTGAAGAGCCATCCCTAAAGAAACATGGGCAGCACATGCATTCTTGTCAAACCCAAAATGTGAAATGAATTTAAATAATCTTAGCGAATCATTCAACAAAATTATTGACACAAAATTGGAATGAAAATAAAGGGAATGATTTGGATCAGATGAAAGTTAGGGTTTTTACCCGAGAATAAAAAGATTTCGGGAGAGATTTTGAACGATTAGATCTCACAAACGGGGATGAGACTTTTAACGAAATTTGGAGGAGATCTTAATCAATAAAGCTAGAATATGGTCTTCAAAAATTAAGGGATTCTCACGCACGGATTTAAAGATATTCTGATGATGGTGAAAACGGTTAAGGGGATAATTTAGGGTTTTCTCAACAGATCCGGGAAAACAAGGATGATTTTGAAATGATTGTAACTTATAAACGGGAATGAGTTTGGAGCTGAAATTTATGTTTTTTCTAAATTAATAAGGGTAGAAGAATACCTCAAAATTTGGCAAAATTCTTACGGATGGTTTGGGAATTGTGGAGGCGAGATGGAAGACGGATGCAGAATAGCCGGATACGGGGATTTGCAGTAAAATGTGGTTCCTTTTACGTAAAAATGGATGCTTGAGCTGATGATCCACACTCTCACCCTTAGACCATGAAGATGTTTGGAGAAATGTGGTAAGGATAGACCATCTTAGCTCCGAAAGACAATCAACTCCGATTGTCTCTCGGTAGCCGAATTTGGGATTCCGAAGACCGAGTCTTTGGAGAGAAAACGCCAAAAAAGGAGATTCCAATTTGAAAAGAAAAAACTCTTCTAAAATTCAAATATGAAGATTACAAGCTGAAAATGGGGGAATTTAATCAGCCATTCACGAAATCCTAGCCCTCAAAGGTAGGTAAGAATGTGCCAAATCGGATGGCTCACAAGCTTTCCCGCTTTGGCCCTTACGCAAAAGGAAAGATGTGAAAGCTTTGATTTCTTCCCAAGAATAGCTTCAGCCACGTGAGCAGCTGTATTTCTCCTTTTCTTTGGCTGCAAACCCTAGCTTCCTTTTCAATTTGGACTTGGGCCGAATTGGTGGCAAAGAAGTTGAGAAGTCCAAGGCGGGTAGCTTGTTTGCACTGGGCACTAGGTAAGTACTGTAGCTGACTAGGCAAACAACGTTTGATTTTAACGTTCCACCTCTCTTTGGAAAGCTTAAGAAAATAGCTACCTTTCTTTAAAAGACGTCATTTCGATGTAAGGCCGAGAAGGTCTTCAAAAAGTCCCAAACAGCTTTGGAGGTCCAACTGAGCCGAATCCAAAACGTGGTCCCCATGCTTTGTTGCTTTGACAAATTTAATTATTTCCAAGGGAACATTCTTCTTCTTTCATGGACCACTTGGGCCGTGTCTTGACATCGAAATGGAATGGATTGCTGTTTAAGCTTGGACAAAGGCTGAAATCTCCAAAGAAATAGAAAGCTACAAAATTAGCAAACACATTAGATAAAAATTTATAACATGACAATTTTTGGGTTGCCCATATCATGTCAGTTATTCATCCAACTAGAGACAAACCCATCATCACAATGTTGGAGATTATACGAAAATCTATATCAATTTGTATTGTGAAAAGACATGAGAAGATGCTTCAATGTTTATAAATGCTATGCCCAAGAATAAGAAAAATCTTAAATCACGCCACCCGGGAGGCGAGGAATTTGAGTGTTGTGTTCTCAGGAAATTCCATGTATGAAGTTAGCAGCGGCATGATGCAATTTATCATCAACATAGGGAATGCCACTTGCAACTATTATAGGTGGTAACTGACAGAGATTCCTTGTGTCCATGCTATCTCAGTTATGTACTAGTTGTGCGCGCTAGTCGATCAATACGTAAACCGATACTATCATCGGGATACATACCTAAGTATGTATTCATACTACATTGCACCGATTGCTGAACGCGAGATGTGACTGTCAAATCCTGGAAGATATGGTACATTAATACCACCAGCAATTAGGCGTAGACCTGGTCAACCAAAGAAGAAAAGAACAAAAGACGTCAATGAGATCCAACGTAGCAGCACTTCCCTAAGTTGAAGAACCGGCACCGTGCATTGTGGAACATGTGGTAGGAGTAGACATAGTAAGAAATCACGTCCCAGAAGAGCATCCACTTCAGATAAGTCAATCTGCTGCTGAGGAAGACAAGTTCATGAGATTCAACATAGCCACACACGAGTCACAAAATAATCCACCTGATTAAGTTTCGGAACACGCCCAAAATCCTGAACCTCGCCGAAGGTGGCCAACATGGCTGAGATGGGTAACCTGACAGTAATAACAACGTTAAATGTATTGTATAGTGAGTTGTAATGTTGAAGAAAAATACGATCAGTTACAGTCAAAATGTCATTTATTACTAATAGAAAAATACAATGATAATGCAAAGAAATAAAAAAAAAACACAATAACAAGACATAAAATTACAAAGCTACTAAAAAGCGCCACAATCTGGTGGGGGCTGTGAAGGATCCTGGTCAAAAGGAGAAACCCAAAACATCCCGGCTGTATCTAGCGTGTGCCGCATATCATCCACTGTATGCTCAATCCTGTCTATCCTATGCATCTACTCGGTATGATAGTTGTCCATCCTCTACATCTGCTGAGTATGATAGATGTCTATCAGCTGCATATGCTGTGTATGAAATAGGTTCATCTGCTGCGTCATGAAAGCCAACGATGGATCATGATACAGTGGCTGCGACATCTGACTACTGGAAGGGTAAAGGTCCTAGTGACAAACAGAAGGACCAGAAGGTACTGGCATCCAACCAAAAGATGGCTCCACTATGTCAGCATATGAAGGCGTGGGCGTCTGAGTAAAATCGAGCGGGTCATCATGAGTTGGAAGGTCGACGTCTGAATTGAAGCTCATACGAGCTGTTGCGTCTCTCCTATCGACCCACGTATCACCCAATTCTATCAAACCCATCCTCCCAAGTTGAAGACGATCGAAGACATCTTGGGCCTGGGGCGCCCTCATCTTCTCATCATGAGGAATCCCTCCACATACAATGTTTAGAAGTTTTGTTATCAAAACTCCGTCTGAGATGTTTTTCTTAACCCCCTTATGAATGTCACCCATATGACGCAAAATTAAATATCCCATGTTAAACTGGGTTCCACTATAAAGACAATACATAATATATAAGTTCATGTGCGTTACTAGTTCCCGGTGCCCGTCCCTAGGAAGAATGGTGTGACATATCATGTTTTGCATCACCTGAGCGACCACGTTGAGCTCGTTCGCTCTCGGCTTTGTCAAAGAATGTGGTCGACTATCAGACGCCTGAATCGACCTCAAAAATAATGATCCATCTGCCTCTAAGTTACAAAGTGCGGCATGAGCAGTGTTGTAATACATCTTGCCATGCCCATCCTCTGAATCATCTTCATATTCGATCACGCGGTTGATGTGCTCAAGTTTAATCACCACCTCTCACCCAAACATAAATGTCCTTGCATTACCGCGCCCGTAGATAACACAAAGTTGGCGTAAAAGAGATGTACTAATTGCTCTGCTGATGGACCAGATAACTCAAAAATACCGATCAAACCGATGTTAGCAGCCATCCGCCGAATACCCAAGCCATCCGACCGTAACAAGAAGACTTTTTGAAACATCCTATTGTGTGAAAATGAACAAAATTCGCCACGACGTGCAGACACCAGCAACGGCGAATCAGGAACCCGGGGAGGGCTTCTAATATCCGGGGAGGACTTTTTGGTAGAGTTTCAGAACGATTAATTCTGGTAAAAGTAAGAAAAAAAATGTCAAATTTATAGTTTTTTAGCGGATTCAGACACATAACATCCGTCACTTGGAGGCATCATTTGTCCGAGTGAGGCAAGTTTCGTCTGATCCATGCCTCACTCGGACGAATGATGCATCCGACCATGCATTTGGGAAGCCCAAAATTTGTATTTTCAAAATTAAAGCCCGATTTTGCCTATTTACCCAAAATTAAAGCCAAAAATTAGTTTTTTCTCTTTATTAAAAGTTAGGACATTTAATTATATTTTGTTTTCTATAATAAAAGTTGTACAAATCCCATTATGGACTTCTTCAAATGATGGTTAAAATATTTCATTATTAATATTTATATTAAAGAGTAACACTAAAAAAATACCTGAATTTTAAGTAAATAAGCCGATTTGGACATGAGTTTAAAAAAAATGAAATTTGAGCTCATCGGACGTCCGATACGGACAATCCTACCTTCTACCGGAAACATCCTGTGTCTATATTGACGATCACTGCTCCCGTATTGGACGGTCACTTTGTCCTATACAGAGAGTCACTGTGTCCGAACACCCAAATATTTTTTTGAATTTTTTTATATTTAATTAATTTGACTAAGCAAATCTTATCGGAGTAACTTAAAATTTTTACTCCACATTAAAAATAATAGAGAGACTAATCTAAAATTTTTTAAATTTTTTCGACAATTGTACGATTCATTATAATTTTTTAATACATAAAAAAACAAAATCCGTTAAAACTACGTACATCAATAAAAAATTTTGAAACTTTTGTCACACATTTACAAAATTGTAATAAATTATTTCACAAAACTCTGTGAATTTTCAACAATTGTATAATTTACTATAATTATTTGAATACATAAACAAACAAATACACACAGTTTCATGAATTTTCAACAATAGTCTACAAAATTTCTTGTGGCTTTGTTGATTATTGTTTATATTACTGTAAACATGCAACAAAAATTTCAAGAATTTTTATTGACCTACATAATATTAACTAAATTTATTTGTTTATGTATTAAAATTGTACAATTATTAAAAATTCACAAGACTTTATGGAGTATTTAATTATAGTTTTGTAAATATGTGACAAAAGTTTCATAATTTTTTATTGACTAATTTTAACTGAATTCATTTATTCATATATTAAAAATATTATAGTAAATCATACAATAATTTTTAATAATTATGTNTATATGCAACTATCAATATGTTAGGATTACTTTTTTACAAGTGACAAATATCGATACAATTAGAATATAGCAATGTATTATATTATAAATAATCATTATTAATCTTATTCTATCAATTATTGTTTGACAAGTCAACATATATACTAAGTACATACCATAAGATATTAAGCACAAACATACTCATACTTCACAAGTATGTGAGTATTTGTAACAAACATTTTTTCTTAACAATGAATATTTTAACTTGTTATAATTTTCATTACACTTAATAATTATGATTTTCATAACTGTTCTATCAACTCCGTTATTTAATTAAGTTAATATGTTATCTTTATCAATTCGGTGTACTTTGTATTTTATAAGAAATTCTCCTATCAAATTTGGCAATTCAATTAGTTTTGATTAGTTGATTTTTCTATTGAAATTGGAAATGAGAAATTGTTGGCAAATTATAAACATAATATTAGGCTTGTTGTTTTCAAAGTTTCTGGCCTGATACGATGCCAATGGTAGTTTTGGTTTCTCAAGAGGCTTATTAAAAATTATTATTCAATAATTGTCATAAACTAAAGATTGATATTGAAATAAATTATTCTTTTAAACATCAACAAAAAATTAGGGTAAAAATCTAAAAAAACTCTGAACTTTGAGAAAATAAGTCAAAAAATTCTTAATTTTAAAATGTGTAGAAAAAACCTCGGCGGAGGATCTACGTCTCCCAGCCAGGCGGCTAACTAGAAGTGAATCGGAGGTCCACCCTCTACCTGGGGAGAAGGCCAGGGGCAAGAGGTCCACCACCATGCCTAAAGCCCTAATCCATAATCCTAAGCTCTAAGTAGTAAGCGCGAAGCCTAAAGCCCTAAACCCTAAGCCCAAACCCATAGGCTCTAAGTAGTAAGCACGAAGCTTAAAGCCTAAAGCCCTAAGCCCTTAGTCGAAAGCTCTATGTGCTAAACACTAAGTCGTAAGGCATAAGCCCTAGGACATGGACCAAGACCTTAGACCAAAGCCTAAGCCCTAAGCCCTAAGCCCTAAGCCCTAAGCCTTAAGCCTTATGCCCTAAATCTTAATCTGTGAGCCCTAAATACTAAGCCTTTAACTTTAAGCCTAAGCCATGTTCCCTATGCCAAAAGCCCTAAGCTATAAGCCCTAAGCCGCAAACACTAAGCCCTAATCCCTAAGACCTAAGCCCCAAGCCCAAAACCTGAAGCCCTAACCCCTAATCCCTAAGTCATAAGCCCTAAGCCCTTAACACTAAGTCCGAAGCCCTCAACTCTACTCCCTAAGCATGAATCCTTAAGCCCAAAGCTACTATCACTAAGACCAAAGCCCTAAACAATAAGCCCAAACCTTTAAGCCTTATTCCATAAGTCCAAAGCCCTAAACTTTGAGTGGGAGGCCCTTGCCCTAAGCCCTAACCCCTAAGCCATAAGCTCTAACGCCTAAGCCATATGTCCTAAGCCCTAAGCCTTTAACCCTAAGCCTTAAACCCTAAGCCCAAAGACATAAGTACGAGGCCCAAAACCAAAATCCTTAAGCCTTAAGTCCTACAATCCTAACTTCCTAACACCTAAGCCAACATGACTAGGCCCAAAAAATTAATCTCTATTCCAGAGCACTATGTCGTAATCCCAAAGCCCAATGCCCTATGCTCTCAGCCATAAGCCCTAAACCCTAAACTTTAAGCCCAAACGTAAAACCCTAAGCTCTAAGTTGTAAGAAATTATCCTAAAGCCTTGGCAATAAACCCTAAGCCCTAAGCCAAAGCATCTAAGCCCTAAGACCGAAACCCGAAGCCTAAGCATTATTCCATAAGCACTAAGCTTTAGGCTATAAGTCCTTAGCCCAAAGCCCTATGCCCTAACACCTAAGCCATAAGGTCTAGGCCATAAGCCCTAGGACCTAAGCCCTAAGTCCTAAGACCTAAGTCCTAAGCCCTAAAAATGAAGCGAAAAGACTTAAACTCGTAGCCCTAAGCCCGAAGTCTAAAGCCTTGTGCATAAGCCCAAAGCTCAAAGCCCAAACTCTAAGCCCTAAGCTCTAAGCCCAAACTCTTAAGCCTAAGCTCTAAGCCCTAGTTTAAAGCTCTAAGACGTAAGCCATATACCTTAAGGCCTTATCTCTATGCCTAAAGTCTAAAGAACTAAGCCCTAAGCCACAAGCTAAAAGTTAAAAGCCCTAAACCCTAAGCTCTAAGCCATAAGCCCTAATTCCTTCAACCAATGCCAAACCCTTAAACCCTAAGCCCGAAGCCCTAAGCTCTAAGCCTTAAGCCCTAAGCCTTAAGTCTAAAGCCCTAAGCCCTGCTGTTAGCTTTAAAAGTATGTTTAAAGTAATCAATTGTTTTTTATGATAACTATGTAAGATGAGCGTGGAAGATAAAATAAACTCTTTACAATGCTTAAATTAGACTTAACCATTCATGAAAAATACCCTCTATGAAGGGTACAATTAAAGTCTAACAATTTGTTTAACTGCAGCAGAAATTTCATATATATATGCAGTTTGTGTTGACCCCTGGCTTGTTTGTGTCGACCCTTAGATAATCCAGAAACTTAGCTTTCTTAGTTTGTGTCGACCACTAGGGTATTTGTGTCGACCCAAAAGGCAGTTCAGCCTTCAGCGTGCAATTGTGTTGACCCATTTAATAAGGCTATGTCGACCCCAAAAATGAGATTGTGTCATCCATACCAAAAGCCTTGTATCGACCCTTCCTGCATTTTACATGTGGATTCTAACGTTCGACCCAACTCGATTTTGTCTCGACCCCATACTACTTGTGTCGACCCTAGCCTTTTCCAGAGATGAATTTGTTAGTGTTTGTGTCGACCCCAACAGTTTTTGTGTCGACCCCAGCTTTTCCAGAGAAGGATTCTTCAAGGTTGTGTCGACCGCACAAACATTGTGTCGACCCTAACATTTTCCAGAGAAGACTTTGTGTCGACCCCAACAGCAATTGTGTCGACCTAATTGGGCAGATCAGCACCAACGGTCATAAAATTCTCAACGGCTATTTTTTTATGTGTCTACCGGCTAGTGCTTGTGTCGACCCCAACAAAATTCGTGTCGACCCAACTGGACAGATCAGCAGCAATCTATAAATAGATTAAGCGATCTCATTTTGACAAGACAATTTTGAACGAGAGAAAACTACGCCGAATTGCTGCCAAATTCTATTCTTGAACTTTTACTCTCTCAAATCCTACTACTTAAACTTGTATATCTTTCTTGAGATTGAGTGAGTCGGTTTTTTTAATAACCGTACAAATTGTAATTGTTCTCTTTGAACAGTCTTTGTAAAAGGGGTGACACTCCTTCAAGAAAAGAGTCATTGTAAAAGGGGTGACGCTCCTTCAAGAAAAGAGTCAAAAGGTTTGGTTGACACCCGTAAGTCAATCGGAGTGAAGCTTAAAGTTTGAGCGAGAAAGATCTTCAAGTAGGTACCTTGAAGTGCGGACGTAGGCAAGGTTGGCCGAACCGCGTTACCAATCCGGTGTCACTCTCTTTCTCTAAACTCTTATTTATTTGTTTAAGTATTCCGCACTAGAGTTTAGAAATAACTAAACAATTCGCACGAACTTGACTTAGTAAA
>QAOC01021110.1:66567-78743 GCA_003255005.1 Begonia fuchsioides
TCATCCCCCCCCCCCCCCCCCCCCCCACTTAGGTTAATCTCGATCCTACACCTACCCCTAAAGCACTAAGCCCTAAGTCGACTGACCAAAGCCCTGAGCGCTAAGCCCAAAGCTTTAAGCCCTAAGCGGTAAGCCCTATGCCCTAACAAATAATCCCTAAGCCCTAAGCCTTAATGCCAAAGCCTTAATCCTTGAGCCTTAAGCCTTAATCCTTGAGCCCTAAGCTTTAAGCCCAAAGCCTGAAGCTTAATCCGTAAATCCTTGGTCCTGAGTACGAAGCCTTCAACTTTAATCGCTACTTCATATGCCTAAAGCCCTATGCTCTAAGCACCAAATCTTAAGCCCTAAGTTCAAAGCCCAGAACCCAAAACCCTAATCCTTAAGCCTTAAGGCCTAAGATGTAAGTCTTAAGTGCTAAGCCCTAAGCCTAAGTCGTAAACCCTAAGCCCTACGCCCTAAACCTGAAGCCCTAAGTCCTAAGACCCTAGCCCTATGCCCTAAGCCCAAAGCCTTATAACAAAAGCCCTAAGCCCAAAGCTCAAAGCCCTAAGACCTAAGTCCTAAGCACTAAACCCTAACCTTTAATCCATAAGCCCTAAGTTGAAGCCCTAAGTCCTAAGCCTTCAGACCTAAGCCCTAAGTCCTAAGCCCTAAGCTTTAAGCCCTAATTCCTAAGTAGTATGCTCAAAGCCCTAAGCTCAAATCCCTAAGCCACAAACCTTAAGCCCTATGCCCAAATTTGAAAGCCAAAAGGCCAAATACCTAAGCCAAAAAGCTTAGGCCTAAAGTCGTAATCCCTAAGTACTAAGCCCAAAGCCTAAAGCCTTAGTCCTAAGCCCTAAGCCCTAAGCCCTAAGCCCTAAGCCCTAAGCCCTAAGCCCTAAGCCCTAAGCCCTAAGCCCTAAGACCTAGACCCTAAGCATGAAGCCCTCAGTCCAAAGCCCAAAGCCAAAAGCCCAAACCCCTAAGACTAAGCCATTAGTCTCAAGGCTAAGCCATTAGTTCCAAGGCTAAGTCCTTAATCCCAAGGTAAGCCCTTAGTTCCAAGGCTAAATACTAAGCTGAAAGCCCTCACTAAGCTCAAAGCCCACATCAAGATCAAAGGCCTAATCATTAAGACCTGAGCCTTAAGCCCTAAGCTCAAAGCCCAAAGCCCAAAGCCCTAAGCCCAAAGCCCTAAGCCTTAAGCCCTAAGTCAAAATCCCAAAACCCTAATCCTAATTCCTTAAGGCCTAAGACCTAAGCCTTAAGTGCTAGGCCCTAAGCCCTAAGTCGTAAGACCTAAGTCGTAAGCCCTCAGCCCTGTGCCCTAAACTGAAGCCCTAATCCCTAAGGCCCTAGCCCTAAGCCCTAAGCTCAAAGCCCTATAATAAAAGCTCAAAGCCCTAGGCCTTAAGTTCTAAGCACGAAACCCTAACCCTTAAGCATTAAGCCCTAAGCCAAAGTCCGTAGCCCCAAGCCGAAGCCTTTAGCCCTAAGCCTTAAGACCTAAGCCAAAAGTCCTAAGTCCTAAACCTTAAGCCCTAAGCCGTAAGAAATATGCTCTTAAGCCCTAAGCCCTAAGTCCTAAGACTTAAGCTCGAAGCCCTAAGCCTCAAACGTAAGCCGTAAGCCTAAAAACTAAATTCTGAAGCCCCAAGTCCTATGCCCAAAACCCTAAGCTAGAAGCTCTAAGTCCAAAGCCCTAAGCCCAAAGGAAAAAGACCTAAGACTAAGTTCAGAGCATTAAGTCCTAAGAACTAAGCTCGAAGCTCGAAGACCTAAACCTTTAGCCAAAGCCTTAAGCCCTTATATAAAATCCCAAAGCCCTAAGCCTATAGCCCTATGTCCTAAAGTCTTAAGCCCTAAGCTCTAATCCCTATGCCCTAAGCTTTGTGCCCTAAGCCCTATGTCCTAAGCTCTAAGCTCTAAGACCTAAGCTTCAAGCCCTCAGCCCAAACCCTAAATCCTTAAGCCATAAGCCTTAATCTCTAAGCCCTAAGCTCAAACACCTATGTCGTAAGCCAAAACTTTAAGTCTTAAGTCCAAAGCCTTAATCCCTAAGACCTTAGTCCTAAGCCCAAAGCCCTAAGACATAAGCTCGAAGCACTAAGACCTAAGCCCCAAGTCCTTCCCTAAGCCCTAAGCCCTAAGCACAAAGACCAAAATCCTAAGCCATAAACCATAAGCCTTATGTCCTAGGCCTAAGCCATAAACCCTAGGCCCTCATCATAAAAGCCCTCACCCCAAAGCCTTAACACCTAACCCAACGTGATAGGCCCTAAGCAATAATCCCTAATCCTAAGCCTTAAGCCATAAGCCTAAAGCACTAAACACTAAGCCCTAAGCCTTAAGCTGAAAGCCCTATGTGCTAAGCCTTAAGCCTTAAACCATAAGCTCTAAGCCTTAAGCCCTAAGCCATAAGCCATAGGACCTAAGCCTTAATCCTAAGCCCTTAAATCAAAGACTAAGCCCTAAGCCTTATGCCCTAAGCTTTAAGCCCAAAGCACGAAGCCCTATGCCCTAAGCCATCAGCCCAAAGATGTAACCCATAAGCCCTAAGCCATAAGCCCTAAGGCCTAACCTCTAAGCCTTATGTCCTAGGCCCTATGTGTTAGGCCTTGAAAAGACCTAATATTTCACGGGATTTTATTGATAAATTGCTTGTGATCATATAATGTTTTATTCAAAAATCGGATTTTTAGGCAAATATCGCGGAAATGCCGCAGCATCTCAACAGCATCTAAAAACGCAGATTTTACGTGATTTTCAGCAATATTTCTATATTTCGTATTTTCACAATATTTTGTTTAGATGCAGTTGCCAAGTTTAAAGATGGATTGCAGAGCAAGAAAGAAGCTGGAAGATCACGAACAAGAAGGAAGAATCAACTCAAAATCATATTTCGAAACAAAAATATCTTGAAGATTTGGAAATATTTCCTAATCTCAACTACCTTCCAAATCCACCCAAATCTTCCTCCAAACTCGCAACCTCCTTCAGATCTGCTGCAGCCCACGAAGATTACTTAAAGAAAGGTTAACACCACGAATTGAGTGTGCTAGAATTAGAGAACAAGCTTGCGATCAAGCCCGGGCGTAAATCCGTGGAAGAGGTCGGTGACAGCGATTACGACGGCGAGGGAACGGGGCTGTGTGAACAACGGTTTCCGACGGCGAGGACCAAAATTCTCTCCTTTGCTTTTCGTTTTAACTTTCATTGATTTTACAAGTCTTGACAACATAAGTTATTGAGTTGTTTAGTTTAATCAAAGTTTGGATTTTTTATGTTGATTTGCTTAAGTCAATTATAGTTAATTCTTTCTGAGGTTAATTCTAATTCTCGATTCGACCACCACTTTACTTTTATGCACTTTATTTTCTGCAATTTATTTCTTGCATATTAGATTAGATGAAAACCCAATCAAATGATGAAAAACCTATTCTTTATTCTTTAATTCTTTTTGTGAATATTTAAAGTTACGAATTTTAGTTTATTTCTTTTACTTTGCAATTATTTCTCTAAATTGAAAGTTGACTTGTCCTCGTGGGATCGATATTTTTATTACTACGTTGCGATACGTGCACTTGCGTTTATTTGCGATTACATTTTCAAGCAACACTATGCCCTAATGACATGTCACAAAAACCATCGATCAGAGCCGAGCCTCAAGGAGTCATGACCCGAGCCCACGACAAGGAATTTTCTAACAAGTGTGCTCTTTTTCTAGCGAATGTCTTGCAAGGATTCAACATAATGGAACCAACATTGAAAGATAAGGAGAAGTCCATGCAACTCCTCATTTGGAGAGCTAGCTCGGGAGGCCATGGAGGTTGGATGGAAGAAGGAGTTGAAGTCTTTATGCTAGTGGTCCAAGTAACAAAGCATAGAGACGACAATTTGATCCAGCACAACTGGACCTCCGAAGCTTGCTCTTCCAATTTGACAAAAGGCCCAGCCTCTAATGAAGACAAGGTTTTCATAAGAAATGTAGCCAAATTTTCAAGGTTTCCAAAGACTGGTAGAGCGTTCAAATTGGACACCGTTTTCTCTGTCAAACAATGCAATCACAGAGAGCCCATATCCTAGAAGAGGCTTACCCGGGAAGAACACTTTCCCCATTTTGAAGTCCACAAGCCTCAAGAAATTGGTCCAAGCCCAATTCCAAGGGATAAAGACGACTTACTCTCAGCCTTTTTAATGTGTTTGCTTTTTGTGTCAACAAACTTACTTTTAGGGTTAGGGTTTGCAAAATGGGTTTCCATGGGTAAGCCATGAGTTACATAGGTTTTTTTGGTTTGTGGGTTTTATGATTTTAGTTTTTGTGTTGTTGACCTTTCTCTCTCTCTCTCTTGGATCGCTCATATTTCTAAGAGAGGCGAGGGAGACAAGTTTGGAGGGGTCCAAGGACATGCCCCCCCTCCGTCCTTTTGTGGTTTTGTCCAATCGGGTAAGGGTGTGTTGTTGCCCTCCGATTGGCCTCCTCATTCTCAACTGCTATGATGGGTTTAAGTCCTCTTTGTGAGGCATTTTGAATCAATTTTGGATTATTGAAAAATCGTGCTTCAAGCATTCTCCATGGTTGTGTTTTTCGGCACCCAAGACTCGGCCTTCGGTGAGTAACATCCGGCAACCCTGAGAGATATCCTTTAGTTTTGGCTTCCCTTCCGAGCTAGGGGAGCTAAACCTTGCTACATTTCTTGAGCCGCACTAGTGGTCTTTAGGGTAAGAGTGCAATCCCTCAGCTCTTCCTCCATCCCAGTGACTTTTCTCTAGTTCTTCCGACAAACTCCCGTTATCACAATTTCCGGCGAGCTTTTGAGCATCCTTCCCTCTTCCCTGCATAACTTATGTTTCCCCCAAGTTTTATCCCTCATTTTTAAAGGCTAAGCTCTCCATTCATACCCTGAGACCCCCTTCAAAGTTCAGCCCAAAAATCGATACTAAACTCAGACACGGCCATCCCAATTTCACCTATTTGTGGATTCCCGGGTTTTCTCCTTCCATACCATGAGTAATGATCCTTTTTCTTCTTCCCCCTTCTTGGAACCTATCACCTAAGCCCTAAGATCTAAGCCATAAGATCTAAATCCTAAGCCCTTAGCCCAAAAGACAAAAGACCAAAGCCCTAAGCCACAAACCCTAAGCTCAAACCCCTATGTCATAAGACCAAACTCTAAGCTCTAAGCTTAAAGCTATAATCGTAAGCCCAAAGCCCTGAGACATAATCCTGAAATACAAAGATCTAAGCCCTAAGCCCTAATCCCTAAGCTCCAAGACCTAAGGTCCAAGACCTAAGCCCAACGACCAAAACCTTAAGCCCTAAGCCTTAAGACCAAAGGCCTAAGCCCTAACCCCTCAACCCTCAAACCAAAGTTCCAAGCCCAAAGACCAAAGCCCTTAAGCCAGATGCCATAATCCCAAATCCTAAGCCGTAAGTCAACAGTATTAAGCCTCAAGCCTAAAGCTTGAAGCCTGAAGCCCGAAGCCTAAAGCCCGAAGCCCGAAGCCTGGAGCATGAAGCCTGGAGCCTGGAGCCCTAGAAAATAAGCCCTAAGCTCTAAGCACAAATCCCTAAGCTCTAATTCCTAAACCCTAAACAAAACACCTAAATCTTTAATTCCAAAGGACTAAGCCCTTAGTCCTAAGGCTAAGCCCTAAGCACAAAGCCAAAAGCCTCAAGCCCTACCATAAGCACTAAGTCATAAGCCCTAAGCTCTAAGCCAAAAGACACAAACCGTGATCCCTAAGCCTTAAGCCTTAAGGCCCAAGCTTTAAGTGCTAAGACCTAAGCCCTAAGTCAGAAGACCTAAACCCTACACCCTAAACCTAGATCCCTAAGCCCTAAGACCCTAGTCCTAAACCCTAAGCCCATAGCCCTATACCAAAAGCCCTAAGCATTAGGCCTAAAGGTATAAGCCTAAGCCTTAAGCCCTAAGTGCTAAGCACTAAAGAGTACGTCCTAAGCCTGAAGCCAGAGCCCTAAGCCCTAAGCCTTAAGATCCAAACCATTAGCCCTAAGCCCTAAGAACCAAGCCAAAAGCCTTAAGCCCTAAGCCCTAAGCCCTAAGCCATAATCCCTAAGCCCTAAGCCTTAAGATCTAGACCCTAAGCCAAAAGACCTAATCTATAAGCCATAATACCTAAGCCTTAAGCCATATGCCTTAAGATCTATAGAGTTTTGGTATGTAGTTGGATGGGCAATTTGAATACTTGAGCAATCAAAGTATTCTCCTCGGTAGACCTCGCCCGCACTCGGATGTGACGCACCGATCGTACGTGCAAAGGGTTGATGTTCTCGGCCGGATATTACGCACTAGAGAAGTATACGTCAGAGAGAGCTTCAAACCTTTCGGGAAGAAGGATGCACAATTTTTACTCAAAATTCACTCTATTCATTAAAGTGTAAGTGTTACACTTAAATACTAAAAACGTAAGAGATAAAAAGCTAAGAAAGATAAATTAAGCCCTTGGATGACTTAAACGCCTAAGATTGCTTCGAAAGGTCTCCGGTTGACTTTAGGCTCGGTTCATGAAGATTGGCACAGTTGGTTTTGCATCTTGAAAGAGGGTGACCATGGTTGACCGAGAGGGTGCACCCGGTGGGATAATCTTCGAGCCATGAAAGATTGGTTCGAGCCAATTTGGATCCGGGGATTCTAAAAGGCTCTCGGTGGTCTGAAAGAGGTGTCACGTGGTCTGGTTCTTTGGTGGACCATCAATGGTTTGCAAGTGACCGTGGGCATATCCAAATGGGAGATATGGTGGTTGCACCTAACCGGATTTTGTGGGATCCGCAAGGATATTTTGCAAGGTTCTTGCTAGAAGATCCTTTGATGATTCTGGAGGTTAGAGCACGGATCTTTTGGATAAAAATCCCTTGTCGTTCGCCGGTGGCTTGGTGATCGGTTTGTGTGCGCGGTTTGATCTTATCTCAATGTCATCACGGGATGTGTATGTGCCATTTTGAAAAGGTTGTTGTCCAACAATCCTCCTACAAATATGGCAGCTTTAGCATGGCTGGATTTGCATGAAAGTCGTGCTTGACCTAGGGTGATCTTTGGTTGTCCATTGGATGCGCGCTCGGTTGATCTTATCTCGGATTTTGTGGGATCCACTGGTGCTAATTTTGAAAGGTTGTTGTCCAACGATCCTCCTACGAATATGGCAGCTTTAGCACAGATTATTTGGATGAAAATCTTGGTTGTTTTGCCGGTGGCTTGATGGGCGGTTTTTGTGTGCGCCCGGTGGATACTCTTTGGATATCTTGAGATTTGTCCGTGTCAAATTCGAACCTTATCTTTGGCTTGACAAAATAACCATATTACTTAAAGATTTTAGTCAAGTGGCCGATGTAATTTAGTCAAGGTCTTCTAGTGAGCCGAGGCTTGACCGTGGGCCGATCAATGTTCGGCCGAGGTGGTCCTTCGTGGGCCTTCGTCTATGGGTCTTCGTTCCTCTTCTTTGGGCTGCCTTCTCTTCCTTTTCTAAGGATAATTGCTGGCTAAAATAAAGAAAACTAAATGTGACCAAAACTAAGGCCCATGGGTGAGCACTTGATCCATGTAACTTGGAACGTGCGTTCTCCCATGTTGGTCACTTATTCTCTTGGGCCGAAGCCCTAGTGGACTTCGGCTAGCCCGACGACTGAGGCTTGGGTGGTCGTCGGGTCGTGGTCGTGGGGCTGGGCTCCGGGCATGTCATAGCCGGGAGGGCCGGGCGTGTCTCGGCTGGGCGCGTCGGGCTTGTCATGGGGGGGTGAGTCGGGCGTGTCTCGGTCGGGCACGTCGGGCGCGTCGGGCACGTCGGGTGAGGCTATGTTTCCTGCAAAACGAGCAACTAAGTTAGTCAAAAATTCCGTGCTCATCGGGGCTATGTCGATGATGTGCTCCTGTTGCACATCAGGCCCGAAGACGTAATCCCTATTTGTAAGCCATAAGCCCTAAGCATTAACACTGAAGCCTAAAACCTGAATCCCAAAGCCCTATTTCCTACACCCTAAGCCCTGATGTGCAACCGGAGCACATCATGGACCTAGCCCCTGATGTGCAACCGGAGCACATCATGGACCTAGCCCCGACCAACCCGACGAGCCCGAATGATTTTACTAACATGGTTGCTCGTTTTGCAGGTAACTTAACCTCGGAAACTCCTTCCGAATATGATCGGGAACGACCCAAGCATTCCATCACTTGGTGTTTGGCCATTCCCGGCTCCGAAGCATCCACCGGCCCATCTATCGACCATCCTTCGACGACCAGCGGACTAAAGGCCGTCGACGTGGCCGAGATTCATTAGAATCTTGGCCCATAAGAAATAAGTGGCCAACGTGAGAGAATGCGCGGCCCGATCCTCTCGGATCCCGTGTTCTTCTACGAGAACCAACTCCTCGGCCCACCCAATGCCGAGACCGGCCACATTAGTTTATTTCAGCAAATAAAGAGTTAGAAGGAGAAGGAAAAGAAGCCCAAAGAAGAAGAGCGCGCAATCCACTGAAGGAAGCCCACCGTAGCCGCACCATGGTCAAGCCTCGGTCAAGCCACGGTCAACCTTCGGTCAACTAGGAGGCCTTGACCAAAACCCATCGGCAACTTGACTTCAAATATCAAGAAACCCGATTATTTGGTCAAGGAAAGGACAAGTTTCAGATTAGCACATGAGGATTATTCGGTGTTCGAAGCATAGACACTCGCGGCGCCGACATAAAGACATCCACGGTCAATCGAGGCTTTGCAGCCGAATTGATCGTGCCATTGTCTACTTTCGGACAGCACATGACGGTCAGAGAACATTTTTCAAAATAGCACAGACAAATCCCGTGATATTCAGAGAAGGGTTCAACCGGCCAACATTTGAATGCGCCTGCGAGCGCCCGAAGGTTGTTCACCGAGCCATCAGCAGGAAATCCAAGATTTTCAACCAAAGGAGACCAAGTTCAGAATTCCAGATTCATGGAGGAATATCCGACAACCACATTTCAAATTAGTCAGCACGGATCCATCATTGTCCGAGATAGGTCAACGCCCGGTCGGCATTTTTGAAGTTGCCGCGCACACCACCGAGCCATTGGCGGAAACTAAAATATCCTCGTCCGGATTCAGCCATGAATCTTCCCTCTCCATCAGCCTAGGTTCATCCAGAGATTTGAAATCAAAAAGGCCCGCGCGGATCCCATGAAGGCCGAGATAAGGTCAACTATGGTCGTGATTTTGAACAAGCCGCGCGCGCTCCCCGACCATTAGCAACCACCGAAGATCTTCTTTCAAATATGGTCCGCGCGCGCATGTATCTGGACGACATTTAGCCATCTGGAAGCTGTGTTTGAATTTGGCTCGAGCAAATCCCGAAGTGCACGGAAGATTGTCAACCCCGGTCAACAATTTGAACGAGCCGCGCGCGCCCACAAGTCATCATCGGCCATCCGATGATTTAAATTCAAATAACACCACGCCCGCCTCTTCTCAAGTCAACTAAGGGTCAACCAAGATCTTCAATTCAAAATGGCCCGAGAGAATCCCCCGATTTCCGGAACATTATCCACTCGGTCACCATTTTGAACAAGCCCGCGCACACTTGCGAGCCATTGCCGACCAACCGAGGATCCAAACCATGGGACAGCCAAGATAAGCCACCAAGAGCATTTTAAAGACTTCTTATCCAATTTGGCCCGAGCCAATCTTCACATGTTCGGAGCTAGCCCACCCGGAGCCACCTCTCGGTCAACAAAGAGTCTTCCTCGGTCATGCTTCAAATTCAGCCGCGCAAATCCTTAACGGATAGAACATTGGTCAACTCCAAGTCCATGAAGATCTCCCCCGAGCCAATCTCGAGCGTGCATGCAATCCAAGGGTCGAAAACCCTTCCCAAGTCCAAGTCCATGAAGATCTTCATTTTTATTTTTCGTGCATTAAATAATGTATCAACCTTCACTTCGAAGGTAGAGAGAATTTTAATAGAATTGTGCTTAGCACCTTCAAACCCTTTTGGTTGAAGCTCTTTCCGACGGCTTTTCTTCCGGTGAGTCATATCCGGCCAAATTCCGTCAACCCTTGAGTGCCCGATCGGTGAGTCACATCCGAGAGCATCCAAGGCCTACCGATTCCAACATTTTGATCGCTCAAGTGTTTGGATCGTCCGACCATCCCTTTACCAAAAACCCACCTCCATCTCCCGAGCCATCAAAATTCCTCCATCACCGATTCCGGTCCACATCCCTTCATTCGAGCCACCATCATCTTTTCCCGAGCCTTTTTCCTTATTTCCATCTTCAAACTCCATTATTTCCATCCCATTACACTTCCGCACCCCAACTCCTAAATTCGCACACACCCATTTTCCGACCGCCGTGCACGATACCTTACCTGGGTCACGTGTGCGCGCATTTTCCGACCACGGTGCGCCGGTCTATTTTGGACGGCACATCAAGCCCTAACCCCGAAGCCCTATGTTCTAAGCCCTAAGCCCAAAGCCTTATGTCCTAAGCCCTAAGCTATATGTCCTAAGGCCTAAGCCATAAAGCTCTGAGCTCTAAGCAAAATTCCTAAGCTCTAAGTCCTAAGATGTAAGCACTAAGCTTGAAGCCTTAAGGCCTAATCTCTAAGCTCTATGCTTGAACTCTCAGCCCTAAGCTCAAAGCCCTAAATAACCTTATGCCCTAAATCGTAAGCCCTAAGACTTAAGTCATATGCCCTAAACCGTAAGCCATAAGCCCTAAACTCTGAGCCCTTACGCCTTAGCCTATAGACCAAAGCACAAAGCCCTAATCCCTAAGTTCAAAGCCCTAATCTGTAAGACCCAAGCCCTAAGCGCTACGCCTTCCCAAAGACTGAAATCCTAAGCCCTAAGCCATTAGACCTAAGCCCTAAGCCCTAAATCCTAAGCTCTAAGCCCAAAGCCCTAACATCTAAGCCAAAAGGCTTAGATGAAAAGCCATGATCCCAAATCCAAAGCTATAAGCCTTAAGTACTAAGCCTGAAGTTTGAAGCCTAAAACCTGGAGCCAGAAGCCCTATATTCTAAGCTCTATGCTCTTAGCCCTAAGCCCTAAGCCCTCAACCCAAAAACCTAAGCTAAAAAACATAAGCCCTAAGCCCTATTCTATAAGCACGAAGCTTGAACTCTAAGCCCATATCCAAAAGCCCTAAGTCCTAAGCCCTAAGCCATAAGCGCAAAGCCCTAAGTTCAATGCCTAAACTCTAAGCCCAAAGTTGAAAGCCCTAAAACCTAATCCCTAAGCCCTAAGCTTTAATCCCTTACCCCTTAGCCCAAAGCCCAAAGCCCAAAGCTAAAAGCCCTAAGTGCTAAGCCCGAAGACCTAAGCCCAAAGACCTAAGCCCTAATACAAAAGCCTAAAACAGTAAGCCCTAAGCCATAAGCACTAAGTGATGTGCCACGGATTAGCACATCTAGAAGCGGAAGCAAACTATTTTCTAATGAGTTTGTTGATTTTGTAGGAAAGCTTGTTTTATAAAGGTTTAATCAAGAAGCCAAAGATGAAGGGCATGGTGAGCCCTAGTTGTCAAGTGAAGTTGATGCATTTCACGGGCCAACCACACTTGATGAAGGAAGAGGAGTTCAAGGGTGGCACATTAAGGTGGCCCCAAATCACCAAAACATGAAGGGGAAAGCATGTTTTCCTTTTGAAAACTTTGTGTAATAATTTAGTTAGTTTTATGTAATAATTAGGAGGATAATTAGTAGCTTAAATTTGTGCACTTGTAAGGGTACTTAGTGTACCCGTGGCATGGAAGGGTGATCAAAACATTCATGGTGATGAAAACAACATTTCTGGTTTCGGCCCAAGCTGACCTTCGAGGCTTGTACAGCCGTTTCGACAACCTTCGGGACCTGTTTTGGACAAACGTACTTCTACAAAAATGTGGCCCACATCTTAAGGTTTCTATAATGGGGCAGAGCACAAAATTTGGACAAAAACTACCTAGCAAACGATTGCCATTATAGAGGCCTCCAGAAGATGGAGCGGCCCAAGAGCATCCAACCCATGGTGGCTGATCCATGGCCATGTTTGGCCCCAACGGAAAGGAAGGCTGAATTTCATCTTTGTCCTTCATGGGAGCAGCAGCAGCAGCCCATGGAAGTGCCAAACCATTAGCCCAAAAGATACAAGTGTTCAAGTCCATTTGATTATGGACAATCCATCATGGGTTTGGCCCATCTATTAGGTTTTTGGTTTTTCAC
>QAOC01021110.1:78766-118469 GCA_003255005.1 Begonia fuchsioides
CCCATCAAAAGTTGTACTTACAACTTCCCCCTCATTCTGCCCGAGTTCCCGAAATCGAACAGTTTCTGTCCATCCATTTTCCAACCTACATATCTCCTAACCTACCGTGTCTTTTTTCATCAAACCACTTGCATTTTCTTTCCCTTTCATTGAAGTTCTTTTCTGCCAACTTTTACATTCCCAGGTTGCCTGCATTTGAAGTTGTACAGAAATCTTTACCCCTTCACGTCACTGTTTTCTGTTTTGTGTCTGTTTGTACACTCAAAAGTATTCCCGTGCCATTTTAAGTCCTCACGTGTTTTCAAGCTGCAAATTTGGCCCAGCTTAGCCCACTTCCTAAAGTTTCATTTGGCTGAGTTTATTTGACTTAATCTTATATGCATTTGGAACATTAACCGTTACACCTCATTGTTTCTGTCTTGGACTTTCTCCTTGGCAGATTACCCTTGTGTCTTCTTTCTCCCGACACTTCTCATAACCCCGAGTGTGTCACTAAGCCATAAAACCTAAGCAATAAGTCCTTAGCCAAAAGCCCTAACCCTGAAGCCATATGTCAAACGAACTAAGCCTGAAGCCCTATGTCATAAGCCATATGCCCTATGCTCAAAGCCTAAAGCTTGAGCCATAAGCACAGAGCCAAAAGCGCTTATCTCTAAGCCCTTAGCCAAAATCCCTAAGCCCTAAGCCCTAAGCCCTTGAATCCTAAGCCATAAGCCCTAATACCTAAGACCAAAGCCGTGAGCCCAAAGCCCTAAGTAATGTGTTCTAAGACCTATGCTCTAAGCCCTAAGCTTAAAGCCTTAAGCCCAAAGCCCAAAGCCTTAAGGCCAAGCTCATGGTTCTAAGCACGAAGCATTAAGTCGAATCCCTAATCCCAAAGGCATCAGACCTATGCCCAAAGCTTATAGCTCAAAACCCAAAGCCCTAAGCTTTAAGCACTAAGCCCTAACCCATAAGCCCTAAGCCCTAATCTTTAAGCCACAAGCCCAAAATTTAAAGCTCTTAGCCTAATAGCCCTAAGCCCTTAGCCATATGCTCATAGACCTAAGTTCCAGTCCGAACTCTAAGTCCTAAACTCGAACTCTAAGTCCTAAGCCCAAAGCCATAATACTAAGCCAGAAAGGAAAAATCATTATGCCCTAAGACCTAAGCCATAAGTGCTAGCCCTAAGCCCTATGCCTAAAGCCTTATGATGAGGACATCACGAAGAGCAAAGGAAAAGAATTAAATGTAACCGGAGCAAGCATGGACGGAAAGATGACAGAAGATCGAGCAAAGAAGTTCGGTGAAAAACTAAACATATATATCCAAGAACTTC
The DNA here is from genome assembly GCA_003255005.1 of Begonia fuchsioides. Classification (NCBI taxonomy): domain Eukaryota; kingdom Viridiplantae; phylum Streptophyta; class Magnoliopsida; order Cucurbitales; family Begoniaceae; genus Begonia; species Begonia fuchsioides. The sequence goes on from QAOC01021110.1 coordinate 80,085, forward strand.
TCAATTGTGACGGCGTTGTTGTTCCCGACAATATCAAAGTTAAATGCATGACATGCATTCAAGTGCAATGACATTATTATAGATTAGCTATTATCTACTTATCATCTATGTTGCATGTCATATAAAAAGTAGGTGAAAAGTAGGTAGAAAAGTTGGTAAGAAAGTGGGTGAGAAAGTGGTTGATGTTGGAAGAAGAGAAATTAGGTGAGAAATGAGTCCTATAAATATGTACTAGATTTATCATTTGAGGGGAACTTGAGTTTTGTGAATCATATTGTGAGAGACTTCTCCTTTTCAACTTGTTGTTCGGTCTTTCATTGCAAGTCCAGCAACGTCGTTTCTGACTTATCAAACGGAATCCCTTCGTTTGTGGCGTCTTTCCTATCCAAGGTTCCTAGTCGCGTTATTGTTTCGGGTCTTAAGCTCTTTCTAAGCTAAGGTTCAAACGTCCGTCGACTTCGGGTCAAGGTTCCATTTCTATCTTTATTTTCTTTTATATTCCGCATTCGATCACTGATCAATCTATATCAGTTAAGATCATATCATTTGCTATCAAGGTTCCATTTCTATCTTTATTTTCTTTTATATTCCGCATTCGATCACTGATCAATCTATATCAGTTAAGATCATATCACCTTATGCCAAAAGCCCTAAGCCCAAATCCCAAAGTCTTAAGCCTAAGCAATAAGCCCTAAACCCTAAGTCCTAAGCACTAAACGCTAAGCCTTAACCCTTAGCCCTAAGCCCTAATTCATAATCCTTAAGCTATAATCCCTAAGCCCTAAGACCTAAGCCCTAGGCTCTAGGCCCTAGGCTCTAGGCCCTAGGCCATAAACCCTAAGATTTAAGACCTCAACCATAAGCCCTAAGCCCTAAGTGCTAAGCCTTAAGCCCTAAGCCCTAAGCCCTAAGCCCAATGATCTAAGTCCTTAGTCTTAAGACCTTAGCCACAATTCCTAAGCATTAAGCCCTAAGCCTAAGCCCAAATCCCTATGCCCTAAGTGTTAAGCCCTAAGCTCTCATCCTAGTTCGTAAGCCTTGAGCACTATGCTTAGAGCCCAAAGCATGAATCTCCATACCCTATGCTCTATGCCTAAAGCCCAAACTCTAATTCCTAAGTCGAAAGCCCTAAAACCTAAGCCCTGAGCTCTAGGCCCTTACCAATTAGCCCAAAGCTCAAAGCCTAAAGCCCAAAGCCATAAGCCGTAAGAGCTAAGCCCCAAGCCCTAAGCCCTTTACCCTTAGCTGGAAGACTGAAATCCTAAGCCAAAAAATTGAAACCCTAAGCCCTAAGCCTTTAGGCCCAAAGCCATAATCCCTAATCCTAAGCCATAAGACCTAATATCTAAGCCTAGAGCCCAAAGTTCTATGTCATAAGCCCTAAGCCCTTAGCCCTAAGCCTTAAGTCCGAACCCCTAAACCTTTAGCTTTAAGCTCTAAGCCCTAAGTCCTAAGCCCCGAACCCTAAGTCCAAAGCCTTATGCCCAAAGCCTATAGCCTAAATCTCTTAGGCTAAGCCCTAAGCTCGAAGCCTTGATCCTTGAGCCTTAAGCTCTAAGCCCTAAGCTCAAAGCCCAAAGCCCTAATCCCTAAGCCTTAAGCTCAAAGCCCAAATCCCTAATCCCTAAGCCACAACCTATGCCCAAAGCCTTAAGCTTAAAAACATAAGCCCTAAGCCCTAATCTCTTAGCCATAAGGCCAAACTCTAATCCATTGTCCAAAAACCCTAAACTCTAAACCAAAAGCCCTAAACCCTAAGATAATGACACAAAGCACTAAGTCCTAAGCCCAAACTCAAAGCCCTAAGCCCAAATCCCTAAGCTCAAAAGCATAAGCCCTAAGTCAAACTCTAAGCCCCTATCCAAAAACCCTAAGCCCGATGCCAAACCCCTAAACCCTAAGATATTAGCAGAAAGTGATAAGTCCTAAGTTGAAATTCTAAGCCCTAAGCCCAAAGCCCTAAGATTAATCCCTAAGCCCTATGTTCTATGCCTTCACCCTTTAACCTAAAGCCAAAAGTCAAAAGCCGAAAGCGCTAAGCATTAAGCCTAAAGACCTACTCCTTAAGCCATAAGCCTGAAACCCTAATACCTAATCCCTGAGACCTAAGTCCTAAGTTGTAAGCCATAAGCCCTACGTCCAAAATGTGAAGTCCTGAGCCCAAAGCCCAAAGCCCTAAGTCCAAAGCCCTAAGCCCAAAGCCTTAAGCCCTAGGCTCTAAGCCCTAAGCCCTTTTCCATTAGATCTAAGCCTTATGCCCTAAGAATTAATCCCAAGCCCAAGCCCAAACCCTATTCCCAAAGCCCTAAGTCTTATGCCCTAAGCCCTAAACCCTTTTCCCAAAGCCCAAACCCTTAATCCCTAAGTGATAAGCCTTAATTTGTATGCTACAAGCTTTAATTCGTATGCATAAGCCCTAAGCCCTAAGCCCAAAGTCCAAAGCCCAAAGCCCAAAGCCCAAAGCCCAAAGCCCAAAGCCCTTAGCTCTTAGCCCTTAGCCCCGAGCCCTAAGTCCAAAGCCAAAAGCTCGACGCGTAACCCTAAGTCATATGCCCTAAGTCCTAAGCACTAAGCCCTAAGCCTTAAGCCCTATGCCCTCAGCCTTAAGGATTAAGTCCTAAGCTTAAAGTCCTAATCTAAATTCCCAACGCCCTAAGCCATAAACCCTAAGACTAAAGCCATAAACTACAAGCACTAAGCTTGAAGACCTAAGCTCTAAGCTATAAGCCTTAATGCCTAAGCCTAAAGCCTTAATCCCTGATCCCTAAGCCTAAGCCCTAAACCAAAAGCATGAAGCCCAAAGATGACACGCTCCAAAATGCGGAGGTGCCGGAAATAAAAGTGAAGATTGTAATCTGCCCGGTAGGACAGGGAATAAGGTAGAACAGGGGAGTGCAACGTTTATTTCTCCAAATGCATAAAGGTTTAGGTTATAAAACTCAGCCAACTTAAACTTAAGGGCGTGGACTAAGTTTGACCAGATTTGCAGCTTAAAAGCACGGGTGGAACATTAAAATATAAGGAGACACTTTCAGATGCACAAGCAGACAAACAGAAAGAAACAGTGCAGGAGTGATGGGGAACTCCTACACAACTTCCAATTCAGGGAGTCTGAGATCGTGAAAATAAGCAGACAACAACTTCAATCAAAGGGGAAGAAAATGCAAGTGGTTTTATAGAAAACACACACGTAGGCTAGGAGTTATGCTGGATAGAAAAATAATGGACAGAATTGCTCGATTTCAGGAACTCGGGTAGGAAACAGTGGAAAAACACAAGCATAACTTTTAAAAGGAGGTGGCTGTGGCTAAACGGAATGAACCATTGATTCAGGCCATGAAAGTGGAACTCACTGCTAGAAATTTGGGGGCTTTGCTCACAGGAAACAAAAATGGCACAACAATGGACGATTGGAGCTCAAAGTCCACTCGGGAAAGTTCAAAAAAACAGCAAACAATACAACCAACACAAACAATCGAAAACGCAAATGGGAGGTAGGCTATGGGGGTTCCAAACTCGCATTTTGATCCTAACAAGTGAGGAAGGGAGGTTGAAATAAGGTTTAATGACCCTAGCAAGATCACCAACACCAAGACAAACCAAAACAAGGATATTACTCACCTTGAATGAAATGCCGTGAGAAAGGAAAAAGGGGGGTTTGAGAGCTTCAAGCTTTCAAAGTTTTCTTCAATTCTTTTCTGCCTCTAAAAGACGTGGGAGAGGGGGTTTTGATACCCACTCACCGATTACATCAAGAAAGAAAAACAGAAAGAAAAGAAAAAATAGGCTAATGAGTGTTTAGTAGGTGTTAGGTGGGATTGGGGTCCACCAAAGCTTCCTAAACACACCACAAAGACTCTAGATATTAAGCCACGTCCAGACATCAGCCAAGAGAGAGGCCAAGTGGGAAATTAGGGTTTCCCTAAGATCCAACTAAATGGGCCATGGATTTGGTTCAAACCGAACCAAAATCCCTCTCAAAGGCCTAAACCGGATATCAAGGTTTACAACAACAAAACAGCCCAACATATTTATAATTTACAAAAAACAAAAATCAAACATCACTTGATCATTCCTTGGAAGACTTCATCTCCCCAAGTATTGGTGCATACGGTCTCCATTGTCCTTGAAACCGAGTGTAGTTATTTCCCGGGTGGTGAACCTGGCGAGGAAGATCTTGGATTTTTGACTAACTCCTTCTCTTCTTTATACTTCCATTGTAAGCAATGTTTGGGGAGTTCTTGATCATGTTGTGAAGGAATATTTAGGAGCTCCAATGTAGAAAAACATGTACCTGCAAAATCAACAAACATATTAGTTAAAAGTTTTGCACGGCTTCGAGTTGTTGCTCCTTCCGTTTGTTGATGAGTCCCGGGCACATCAAAAGTCCAAAGTCTAAATTCCAAAGCCATAAGCCCAAACTTAAAGCCCTAACGCTAAGCCCTAAGCCCTTAGTCCTAACCACTAAGACCTAAGCCCAAAGCACTTAGCCATGAGCTTTAAGCCAAATTCATAAGCCCAAAGCCGTAAGCTCAAAGCTCAAAGCCCAAAGCCATTAGCCTTAAGCATTAAGCCTTAAGCCCGAAGCCTAGGTCTAAGCTTTAAGCCCTACAACCTAAGTCATTATCCCTTAGCCCAAAGCCCAAAGCCCTATGCACTAAGCCTAAAGCATAAAGCTCTAATCTCAAACTCTAAGCCCTATGCCCAAATCCCTAAGGCCTTAGCCTTAAGTCTTAAGCCTTAAGTTCTAACCCCTTAGCCCAAAGCCTAAAACCCTAAGCCCTAAGCACTAAGCCTTAAGCTGCAAGCCCTAAGCCCTAAGCGACAAGCCTGAATCCCTAAGCCTGAGCCCTAAGCCAAGAGCCCTAACCTCAAAGCAATAAGCCCTAAGCCTAAGCCCCAAATTCAATGCCCAAAGCCCTAAGCTCGAAGCTCTAAGCTCTATGCCCTATTCCCTATGCCCTAAGCCCTAAGCCTTAAGCCTCAAGTCCCTACGCTCCAAGGCCTAAGCACAAAGCCAAAAGCCCTAAGTTTAAGCCTTAAGCCTTAAGCCTTAAGCCTTCAGCCCTAGGAACTAAACTATAGGCCCTAAGTTCTAATCCTTAAGCCCTCATCTCTAAGCACTAAGTCTTAAGCCTAATCCCCAATGCCCTAAGCCCTAAGCTCAAAGTTCTAACACCATAGCCAAAAGCCATGAGCCAAAAGCCTAAGCCATAAGCACTAAGTCCTAGGTCCAATGCTCAACGCACTAAGCCCTAAGCCCAAACTCTAAGCCCTAAATCCTAAGCCCAAAGCTCTAACACCTAAGCAAAAGCCCATGGCCCATGGCCCAAAGCCCTAATCCCTAATCCAAACCATAAGCATTAACTTATAAGTCATAAGCCCTAAACCAAAAGCCAAAAGTCCTAAGCACTATGCCCTTAGCCCTTGGCCTTAAGCAGTAAGTCCTAAGCCAAATTTCCTAAGCCAAATGCTCAATTCCTTGAGCCTTAAGCCTAAAACTCTAAGCAATAAACCCTAAGCTTGAAGACCTAAGCTCAAAGCCCTAAGTCAAAAGGACTAAGCCCTAAGTGACATGCCTCGGGATACCCTATCCAAAATTACACCTAAAGGAGCCATTTCTCAAGCCCGAGCTCGGGATCTTTCTAGTAAGTTTGTTCTTTTTGCAGGAGAGGCTCTACACAATTTCAAAGTATTGGAATCCACGAATTTGGACAAAGAGAACCCGACCTACATGCTAACTTGGATAGAGAAACTACCGACAAATAAAACTATGAAGATACATGAAGAAATGGGAGAGCACTCCACCTCATCCAATCCCTAGACATAACACTCCAGGAACACTAAAAGGATTGAGGAATAATTGATGTTTGCTTATTATTTTATGCATTTGAATTTTAGTGTTTCCGTTTCACTGGTTAGGTTATTTTTACTTGAACTTGTTGGATGGGTTGCATGAATTTAAATGGGTCGTTTTCTTTAGTTGATAAGAGGGCACTTTAGGAATAAAATGAAGGACATTATGACCGGTTCAAAGGGGGGGGGGGGCGTGAGCCTCCTCATTGGTCCACATCTTTCTTCATTTTGGTGTGTTAGATAGCATCTTTCGGATGGATCTTAACCATCTGATTAGATCACGAAAATTAGGCTCCCTTGTTGGCTATTCAATCCTTCATTTGTAGCTTGTAATGGCAGATTTGAATTTAGAAGATTTTCTTTTCAAATTGTGAATCTCCCCCTTTTGAGTTTTTTTTCCCTCCAAAGACTCGGTGTCCGGAATCCATATTCCGGCCACCGAGAGACAATAAGAGTTTGTCATCCTTCCCAGCTAGGGCAACCTATCCTTACCATATTTATCCAGCCATCTTCAGGTCTAAGGGTGAGAGTGTGGATCATCAGCTCAAGCATCCATTTTTACGTGAAGTGAAGTCCAATTTCTGTTGTTCTTCGTTTTCGATCAAACCCTATGCCACATTCATCCCATCGGCATATATCTGAAACCCTACATGAGAATTTTCTCAATTTTGGAGGATCTCTCACACATTTATACATCAAAGAAACCTCAAATTTTCATCCCCTAACTCATTCCCGCTTCCAATTTACACCTGTCCAAAGTTTACCCTATTTTTTCTCGGTTATTCTAAGAAAACCCTAATTTCCTATCACCACCTTTGGTTACTCATTCCCGCATATCTTTCATTTCATCCATGAGGATCCCTTAAACTTTGGAGGATCATTTCATCCCATATCCATCTCCAGTCCCTCTGAATTTCAGATCAAGAACCACTACCATTTTTTAAGATATTGCCTCCACAACCTCACTCCATATCTGTCCGGCCCCCTCTTTGCGCATTATTATTCTTTGAGGACTTTCTCTTCATCCATTTTTTTGCTTCTCCTTAAAATTGTATCTCCAAAATCACTCGCAATCCCGAGATCTCTGCCTTCCATTATCAGCTCTCTTCCCTGATTTTTTAGGATCTTTCACTCCTTACCCGAGTTGGTAATATTCTCTCTTATTCCCTTTCTATTTCGTGTAATTTGGTATCAGAGCCAAACATCCCTTCTGATGTAATAATGGGATGGTGGTTGGGTCGGTTAAGGAGAAATGGAGAAAGAAAATAGGGGGAAAATGGGAGAGGTTGATTCGGGTGAAGGAAACACAGGGTTAAATGTCACCGGCCAGATCTCTGGCGGCCTATGGAGTTATAAACTAAAATTTGGAGGGAATGTCGATGGGCTTCACAGGGATAAATGTCCCCGGCCAGATCTCCGGCGGCCTATGAAGTTATAAACTGAAATTTGGGGGGAAGGTAGATGGGAGTCAGAGGGTTTATGGGTCAAAATATTACGGTAAATGGATTAGGGAATCCAAAGATATGCAGAAAATGGCTAGAGTGCTAAAAAATGAGCTCTCGGGAAAGGAATATCGGAAAGTGGTAAATAGAGGGATAAACCCGAACAGAGGAGAAGCTTTGGGGTTCACACCCTTATTAGCTTTAAAAGTGTGTTTAAAACAATCAATTGTTTTTTATGATAACTGTATAAGTTGAGCGTGAAAGATAAAATAAATACTTTACAATGCTTAAATTAGACTTAACGATTCATGAGAAATACCCTCTTTGAAGGGTGCAATTAAAGTCTAACAGTTTGTTTAAGTGCTGCAGAAATTTTGAAGATATATGCAGTATGTGTCGACCCTTTTTCTAAAAAGAAGCTGAGTCTGTCATTTTTGTGTCGACCCCATATTAATTGTCCTTTAGATAATCCAGAAACTCAGCTTTACATAGTTTGTGTCGACCCATTGAGTTTGTGTCGACCCATAAGAAAATCAAGAAGCTCAGCCTTTCAGTGATTGTGTTGACCCTTACAACATTTGTGTCGACCCCTGTTCAAAACAGAGGCGAGCCATTCCATTTGTGTCGACCCACCTGTAAACTTCGTGTCGACCCAAAAAGGCATTACAACGTGCTAATGTGTCGACCCATTCAAAATGTCTATGTCGACCCCAGATATAACACTACGTCGACCCTACCCAAATCTGTGTGTTGACCCATACTGCATTTTACATATGGACTAACGTTTAAGCCAACTCATTTTTGTGTCGACCCTAGCGTTTTCCAGAGACGAATCCTTTAGAGTTTGTGTCGACCCCAACCAACATTTGTGTCGACCCCAGCCTTTCTAAGAGAATGATTCTTCAAGTTTGTGTCGACCGAACAAACAATGTGTCGACCCCAACAAATTCTCGAGAAGATTTTATGTCGACCCTAAAAAACATTGTGTCGACCCAAATTAGCAGATCAATACTAACGGTCATAAAACTCACAACGGCTATATTTTGATGTGTCTACCGGCTAGTGCTTTGTGTCGACCCCAGAAGGACTTGTGTCGACCCAACTGGACAATTTTGCAGCAATCTATAAATAAATGAAGCGGTGTCATTTTTTACCAACGATTTTCACCGAGAGAAAACTACGCCGAATTGCTGCCAAATTTACTTCTCAAACTTTTACTCTCTCGAATCCTAGTACCAAAACTTGAATATCATTCTTGAGATTGAGTGAGTCGGTTTATTAAAAACCGTACAAATTGTAACTCGTTCTTTGAACGCTTATTGTAAAAGGGGTGACGCTCCTTCAAGAAAAGAGTCAAAAGGTTTGGTTGACACCAGTAAGTCAATCGGAGTGAAGCTCAAGGTTTGAGCGGGAAAAATCTTCAAGGAGGTACCTTGAAGTGCGAATGTAGGCAAAGTTGTCCGAACCCCGTTAACAATTCGGTGTCAATCTCTTACCCTAAACTCTTATTTATTTGTTTAAGTATTCCGCACTTGAGTTTAGAAATAACTAAACAATTCGCACGAACTTGACTTAGTAATCAAAAAAGTTTAGTTAACCTAATTCACCCCTCACTTAGGTTAATCTCGATCCTACAACCCTTACCTTGGATTCCACTTGAACGTGGTTGAAGGAGTGTGGTATGGCTTAGCTCACCCAAGCTTGAATGGCAGCCAAAACCAGAGTGCATCTCTTGGTTGTTTCCAGATGTAACTCACCGGAACCCGAGTCTTGGAGGAGGAGAAACCACCAAGGAAATGAGATGAAAAATGCAATCTTTAATTTCAAACTTCACTGCCTACAACTGAGCTCAAAGTGAGCTTAAAATCATCCCTAATTTTTGGAGGGAGGAATTCTGAAATGATTCAAAATTTGCTTTACCCGAAATGGCAAAATAAAGTAGAAAAACAACTAGGTGGTCCTCCTAGGAGTTACCCATAAAAAAGGCACCAATAGCTTGAAAGAACAAAGAAGACGAGACAGAGAGGAAAGTATTTCGTCATGGAGAACTATGAAGACAATTATGAGGAAAAGATTCGTGCCAATTCATTACAAGTAAGAACTCTTTTTAAAACTACAAACATTAAAGCAAACTTCCCTCTCTGTAGAAGAGTATTTAACCAAGTTCGAGACCCTTAGAATAAGATGTGATCTTTCAGAACCCGTGGAGAAAATCATAGATCGATTCCTAAGGGGATTGAATAAGGAGATTGGGGACATTGTGGAGCTTTATCCTATTGATACTTTGGATTCAGTAATTCAACTTGCTTTGAAGATGGAAAAACAAGTGAAGAGAAAGGGCAAGGGAGTATCCAATAAATTTATTCCGAAAGTCACCACCCCTTACAAGCCGTTTGCAAAACCCAAAAATAAAGTTCCTTATGACAAACCATTGATGCAAAAGAAAGATGGAGAAGTGAAACCAAAATAAAGACAATAATTGGCCCCGAACCTGAGATATCAAATGCTTCAAATGCCTTGGTCTCGGACATATTGCCTCTCAATGCCCCAACAAGCGTGTGATGATCCTTAGAGAGGATACTAATGAAGTGGTAAGTGAGGATGAATTGAAAGAAAAATCGGTTACAAACATGGAATCTGATGAAGAAGTTTGTTAGGTTTCCAAAAAGGGGTAGAACATTCAAATTGGACATTGTTTGCTCCATCAAACGATGCAATCACAAAGAGCCCAAGAAGAGCCTTACCCGGGAAGAACAATTTCCCCTTTTTGAAGTCCACTAGCATCAAACCTTGAGTCCAAGCCCAAATCCAAGAGAGAAGGATGTTTCTATCTTGTTTTTGAATGTTTCAAACTTTTGTTTCAGCTTTTACAAACTCTCTTTTAGGATTAGAGTTTTGAGATGGGTTTCCCATGGCTTTTGATGGGTTTTGTGTGTTTTCATTGGTTTTGTGGGTTTCATTGGTTTTGTGGGTTTTTGTCTTGGCAGATTGCTTCTCTCTCTTCTCTTGGATGGCTGATGAAATCCAAGTTGAACGTTGGGGCACAAGCTTTGGGGATCATTGTCCTTTTTCCTTCCAAATCGGGTAGGTTTTAGGTGGTTGTCCTCCTCCTTGCTTTTGTGTTTTGTGCCAAATTGGGTAGGTGGTATTTTGACCATCCGATTGGCCCATCTCTCTCTCTGATTTTTTTAGGGATTTTTAAGTCCTCTTTGGAGGAATTTTTTAGAAGATTTTGGTGAATGAAAATCGTGCTTCTTGCACAATTCCTTGGCTGTGTTTGCGGTACCCAAGACTCGGCCCCCAGTGAGTAATATCCGGTAACTTCCGAGAAATCTCTCTTTGGTGTTGGCTTCCCTTCCGAGCTAGGGTTAGCTAAGCCATGTTGCATATCTCCAGCCATGTCCCGTTGTCTCTAGGGTGAGTGTGCAATCCATAAGCTCTTTCTTCATCCCCATTTTTTCCCTAAGTTTCCGATCATTCCCCCCTTTCCACTTTTCCGACAAGCTCTTTAAGCAGTCACTGCTGCCCTCTGCATAACATCTGATTCCCTTGAGCTTTAATCCTCATTTTTAGAGGACAAACCCTTAAAATGTCAGCTCCAAACTACGTATGCAACCCGTGAAATGCCCTTTCTAACTTCATCTATTTTCTTGAACTTTTGGGTTTACCCCTCTTCAATTGAGAGTAGGTGATCTTTTCTTCATCCACTTACTTGAAACATGTCATTAGGTCTTTAAGCGTTAGGATTAGGGCTTAGGACTTAAGACTTTGGGCTTAGGGCTTTGGACTTAGGGAATACTTTGGGCTTTGGACTTAGGGAATATGTTAAGGCATCTTTCTTTGGGCATAGGGCTTGTCACTTAGGGTTTCAGGCAAAAGGCTTAGGGCATGGTGCTTAGGATTTACGGCTTTCAACTTTGGGCTTAGGGCATAGTGATTAGGATTTAGGGTTAGGGCTTAGGGCTTATGACTTAGGGCTAAGATTTTGAGTTTATGGCTTAGAGATTTGGGATTTAGGCTTAGGGCTAAAGGAATTTGGGATAAGCGCTTAGGGGTTAGGAGTTAGGGTTACAACTTAGAACTTAGGGCTAAGAGTGATGTGCCCGGGACTCATCATCAACCGGAAGGAGCAACAACTCGAAGCCGTGCAAGACTTTTAGCTAATATGTTTGTTGATTTTGCAGGTACATTTGTCCCTACATTGGAGCTCCTAGATATTCCTTCATATCATGATCAAGAACTCCCCAAACATTGCTTACAATGGAAGTATAAAGAAGAGAAGGAGTTAGCCAAAAATCCAAGATCTTCCTTGCCAAGTTCACCACCCGGGACATAACTACACTCGGTTTCAACGATAATGGAGGCCGTATGCACCACTATTTGGGGGGGGATGAAGGCTTCCAAGGAATGGCCAAGTGATGTTTGATTTTTTGTGTTTGTAAAATACTAAGTTATTTGGGATTTTTTTGATGTAAACATTTTGGTTCAGTTTGGACCAATTTGCGGGGGTGGTCCGGGTTGAACCATTCTCTCTTGGAGTGGTTCGGTTTGAACCCCTTTTTTTTCCTTCCTTTGCTGGAGCTTTGGGAGAGTCTTCTCTTCCAAACTCCTTAGTTCCTTCTTTAGTTTGGTTTGGACGTGAGTTAGGATTTGGTTGGCTTGCAAGTGGGTGATGGGTACCCTTTTCTCACCTAACACCTACTTTTAGCTAATCATTGCCCCCTAATTTAGGTTTATTTTTGTTTAAATTATTTGGGGATATTTTTGTATGGGTATGTATCCCTCCTCCCACATTGGGAGAGGCAAAAAAGAATTGGATAAAACTTTGGAAGCTTGAAGCTCTCAAACCCCCTTTCCTTTCTCACGACATTTCATCCAAGGTGAGTAATATCCTTGTTTTGGTTTGTCTTGGTGTTGGTGATTAGCTAGGATCACTAAACCTTATTCCAACCTCCTTCCTCACTTGTTTAGGAACAAAAGCGAGCTTGGAAATCCCATAGCCTTCCTCCATTTGTTGTTTGCATTTGTGTTTTGTCTTTGTTGTTGGTTGCTGTTTTTGGTGCTTACCCGAGTGAATTTGTGCAACAAAAGTCCAATTCGTGCCATTTCTGTTTTCCGTGAACAAAAGTCCCCAATTTTATGGCTGTGAGTTCCTCTTTCATGGCTTGAAATAACTGTTCTTTACGTTTAGCCACAGCCCCTCCCCATCAAGAGTTATGCATGCTTTTTCCACTGCCTTCTACCCGAACTCCTGAAATCGGGCAGTTCTGTCCATCAATTTTCTATCCAGCATAACTCCTAGCCTACCTGTGTGTTTTCTGTGAAACCACTTGCATTGTCTTCCCCTTTGATTGAAGTTGTTTTCTGCTTATTTTCACGATCCCAGACTCTCTATATTGGGAGTTGTTTAGTCGTCTCTACCACCTAATGCTCTGCCAATTGGTAATTTTGTCTGTTTGTGCTTCTAAATGTATCCCCATGCCATTTCATGAACCACACGTGATTTCACCCTAAATCTAGTCAAAAATTAGTTCCTTCCCTAAAGTCTAAGTCCCCAAAATTTCAGCCCAAAAGCCTGTACGCAATTGGAGTTCTAACTGCCACAATCCCCTGTTTCGGTTTTAGTCATTCTTCACATTGGCAGATTGCCTTACTTTCTCATATCCCGACACTTCCGCATTCTTGGAGCGTGTCAAAGAGCTTAGGGCTTTTGCTTTGGGCTTAAAACTTAAGCATATGGGTCACAACTTAGGAATTAGGGTTAGAGCTTTGGGCTTATGTCCAAGGGCTTAAGCCTTTGCACTTTGGGTTAGTGGATAGGGCTTAGGTATTTTGGCGTATAGCTTAGGGCTTTTGGCTTAGTCTTTTAACCTTAGAGGTTATGACTTAGGGCTTAGGGCTAAGGGCTTAGAGCATGGGGCTTTGGGCATGGGGCTTTGCGCTTATTAGGGCTTATGATGTGCCCGAGGTCCTCCATTCACCGGAAGGCATGGTGACCCGAAGCCGTGCAAGGCAGTTTTCTAACTTGTTTGTTGATTTTGCAGGGGCATTACGAACTTCAATTGAACACTTAGATGAGCCCACTTCCAATGACAAAGAGTGTCCCAAGCATTGCCTATGGTGGGAACATAAGATGGAGTTAACCCCGATGAAGCAATGAAACCGCATTCTCCCGAAGAAACCAAGCCGAGAGTGACTAAGCCATAACCTAGTGGTTTGCCTTTCCTTGGTAATCTTCTTTATAGCATTGAGCATATCTAGGAGAATGGAGGGTTGCTGGGTCATCACGTGGTCTCAACTTGTATATAGATATATATATTATTGCTTTTAATTGTCAAGTGAAAACCAAACTTTAGGAGTCTTCTTTTTCATCTAAATATTGGTTCGGTTTTAACCAATATTAGTTCCTTATTGTTAGGATTGAAGGTTTTGTTGGTCATGTAATGTTTTGTACGTGGGATAGGACTAAATGGTGGCTGTGCTAGGAGGCAAGTTGAAGGTGGGCCCCTCTTCCCACCAAACTCCTATTTTAGTCCATCATTAGTCCTAAAATAGGGCATTTATTATTTTTGTCTTTTGTTGTAATTTTGAGGGAGTATGAAACTCCTCTCTCACGTTTTGGAATAGCAGAAAAATTTTGGATGAATCTTATTGAAGCTTGAAGCTCTCAAGAAACTCCTTTTTTTCTCTCTTGGCATTTTAGAGTTTTGGTGAGTAATATCCTTAGCTCTTCTTTGCTATTGGTGTTGGTGACTTGCTAGAGCCACTAAACCTTGTTCTAGTCTTCCTCCACCCTTGCTGGACTAAGGTAAGCCTGGAAATTCCCATAGCCCTCCTTCCATTGTGTTTGCTTGGTTGGTTTGTTGTTACTTGTAGTTGCTGCACATTCCTAGTTCCACCCGAGTGCTCTTCATACCCCGAATTTCTCTTCTGTGTCAAATGGCAAATTATTCGTGCAATCCATCCTTAACCCCAGCCATTTTCTTCCCCTTTCTTTGAGGAAGTTTAATTCTACCAAGTTATAGTTCAAACTCACGAAGGCATTTGGAGACATCGTTGACACAAGGCACTGTTGATTTCAAACAATCCAGTTTCTTGGCAGTTTTCAGCTCTTCTCTTTTAAACCTTCTCTTGTGTCCGACACTTCCACATCTTGGAGCGTGTCAGCTTAGGTCATAAGGCTTAGGGCTCAAGGATTTGGGCTTTAGGCTTTGCTTTTAGGGCTTAAGGATTTAGGCTTATGGCATAGAGATAAGGGCTTTGGCCTTTAGGCTTCAGGCTTATGGCTTAGGGCTAAGGGCTTATGGCTTTGAGCTTGCAGCTTTGGGCTAAGAGCTTAAGGCTTAGGTGTTAGGTATAGGGGCCTTTATGTTTTGGGAAAATGCATGAGGCTTAAGGCTGTGAGCTTAAGGCTTAGGCTTTAAGATTTTTGCTTAGGGCTTAGTGCTTCAGGCATAAGTCCTTAGGCTTAGAGCTTAGGGCATTGTGATTAGGGCTTTGGGCTTAGTGCTTCAGGCATAACCATTAGTGCTTTTGGCTTAGGGCTTAGAACTTAGGGCTTTAGGCTTTTCTCTTTGGACTTGAAGCTTTGGGCTTTGGCCTATGGGATTTGGGCTTTGGGCTTTGGCCTATGGGATTAAGGCTTCAGTCATAAGTGTTTTCGCTTAGGGCTTAGGGCTTTTGGGTTCACGCTTAGTGGGGCTTTGCGCTCTAGGCTTTGGGATTTGAGATTATGGCTTAAGGCTTAGGGATTAGGACTTATGGCATAAGGCATACGACTTATAGCTTAGTGCTTATAGCCTAGAGCTTATGGATTATGGTTTTCGAATTAGGGCTTTGGACTTCGGGCTTAGGTCATTGGTCATGAGAATTAGGCATGAGGCAGAGGGGTTACAGATTTGGGCTGAGGGCTTTAAGCTTATGGCTAAGGACTCTAGGATTAGGTCTTAGTGCTTAAGGCTTTAGGATTTGAGATTAGGGCTTCGGGCATAGATCTTTGAATTTAAGCCTTAGTGTAACAACCCTCACTTTTATTTTAGAATCTTATGACTTTAAGATGGAACTGTTTAAGATTATTTTTACAAATGTTGCTTAAATATTAGAGTGTTAAGGTATTTTAGATATTAGTAAATTAGTAGGTCGAAGGTGATGAAGGAAATAAGTGATTTCCGGTCGACCGTTATGGATTAGCGGTCGACACTTTGTTTACCGGTCGACCCCAGGATTTAGGAGGGGTTGACACAATTGGAACTTTCGGTCGACCCCAGGATTTAAGAGGGGTCGACACAAGTCACTCTCGGGAACACATTCGGTCGACCCCAGGACCGAGCGGTCGACACAAATGACTCTCGGGAACTTCTTTCGGTCGACCCAACGGACGAGCGGTCGACACTTTCCCGATCTGAGTTGAAAAGTTAGCCAAAACGTGGAGAAATCTTGATGGATGGACGTGAGAGAAACATCAATTTTTGTTTAATTAAGGAGACAAGAAGGCATGGTCTGCCATTTCCCTACCAGTACGACTCCTTCTCCCTATTTTACTTTAAGTTATCACGTCTTGACGAGGGGAGAGTGAGATTGAGATAGAAAGAAGTATTGTGAGATGAAAACTCTGAAGTTTTTGTAGAAGCTGAGGTTCAAGGTAATTTTTCTATCCTCTGAGTTTCTTTTAAGTTCAGTAAGGATAATATGATGGTATTGGTTGAATTGATGGATAAAAATGAAGGATTTCATGTAGGTTGTTAGAAAATCGGTTGATTATGTGCAAGGTTAGAGTTTTTGAGATTCGGTCACATTGTACCACGATTTTGAGTTTATATCCTTCATAAGAGTTAGAGTAAATTCTTAGAGTGATTGATAGCCGTTAAAATCACTCAATTTGAAGCTATGTATAAAAAGTTATGGACGTCGGAAGTTAGTGTACAGAATTTGGGGAGAGCTGCGGTCGACCCCTTATAGGTTAGGGTCGACCGATTCTCGATTTAAAAGCGCAGGCTCTCTGTTTTGTCAACATGGGTCGGCCCCTTATAGGTTGGGTCGATCGGTCCTTGATTTCCAGAGTTGCATACTCACTGTTATGTCAACGTTGATCAATACTTTATGCTACGTTAGTTTTATGAACTTGGTGTCTTCTAAGAAGTTATAGTAGACTCTTTAAGGAATAATTTGACACCCGTAGCATCACAAATGGATCAATATAGAGGAAGTTATAGTTTTTCAAATATGGAATAGTAAGTTGTGACTTTACGCCATAAAACAGGTTATCTTACCCGATCTCTTATCCTTAAATGATCTGTAGGTTTAGGTCATCTATTGAATTAAAAAGGGGACTCAAGTGGATCAACTCAATCTAGCTACGAAGGTAAGTTAGCATTAAGATGGTTTGGCCCTTAAGTGGGACTACATTGCAAAGATTATGATGTATGTTTGATGTGCGTTGTATGTTTGTTTTCATGACATGTTTGATGTTATACTTATTTTCATGTTATGTTTGATGTGATTTAAGTAATGTTTCATAGTCACATGGTCATGCATCATAGTTTTACAAAACATCAATGAACTATTTTCATGCATGGTTTTACAACGTAGTTGGAGGTAAACGAGATATGATTGGTGGTATGGGACGCCAATTATGTTTCGTCTCCGATGAATTAAGAACTTGAATATCATAATAGTAAAGTAAATGGTTATTACAGGCCTGAACACTCCAAGCAGTAATGTAAGTGGGCCCAGGCCAAGTAGAAGTTGAAGTAGGTGGAGGGATGTGTTCTTGAGATCCTGTAATATTTCCAAAGATAAAGAAGATATGAAACCTAAGAAACGTGAATGAAATTGTGCATCGTTTTAACAACATAGCATACTCATGCATTGCATTTTATAGTTATGCTTCTTACTGAGCATTAGGCTCATATTCTAGGCTTTGCAATGTAGGGAATGTAATGGAACAAGTGATGCAAGTGACTGATCAAGAAGTTAGAGCAGAGAGGTGTCCAAATGATACAGTTTATTGAGTGACTACCGGTGGGGAGTGATGCATGACACACACACAGAGTTATATTATAAAATGTTTTGAAGATGTACTTAAAATGTATACCCTTATTTTGGTGCGATGGATTACCAATGTTTTGAAAATGAATGTATTTTAAGTTAAAGTAATTGTCTTCCGCTGTAGTTTTAAGTTATTAAATGCTTATGTATTTTATTTAAAGGTGGAATTCAAATGTATGTTTTTATTATTCGACGGTTTTCCTTGTATTTTATAAAATAAATATAGTTTTAGAAAGAAAAAGTAACAAGTATTCCACTTTTGTAAGTAAGTAAGTAAGTAAGAACACAATAAAGGACCGGTTCTCGGGTCGCAGGAAAGTAAGAAAGTAAAGTGAGCAAGTAAGAGAAGCAAGTAAGCGGTGACTCGGGAATCGGGTCGTTACACTTAGGGCTTAGGGCATAAGACTAACAACATAAGACTAAGGGCATAAGACTAAGGGCATAGGTCCTTAGTTTTAGGCCTTAGGGGTTAGGGCTTAAAGCTTAGGGCTTAGGGCTTTGGGATATTGCCTGTGGGCTTTGGGCATTGGGCTTAAGGCTCAGGTCTTGAGGCTTGGGGCTTAGGGTTTAAGGCTTAAGGCTAAGGTCCAAAATCTAAGGGATTTTTGCTTTGTGCTTTGGGCTTTAGGCTTAGGGCTTAAGGATTAGGGCTTAGGGCTTCAGGCTTTTAGCTTAAGGCTTAGGGCTTTAGGCTTAAGGCATTGAGGTTAGGCCTTTGGTGTAAATTTAGAGCTTTAGTCTTTGGCCCTAAATTTAGGGGCTTACTTCTTAGGGCTTAGTGCTTAGAACTTAGGGATTTAGGATGTGAGCTTAGGGCTTAGAGCATAGGGTTAGTGCTTAGACCTTACAGATTGAGTTTAGCACTTAATGTTTAGGGCTTATGGCTTTAACTTTATTGCTTAAGGCTTTGGGCTTTTGGCTTTAGACTTAGGTCTTAGGGTTTTTGACTTAGCACTTAGGGCTTTCAGATTTTTGCTTAAGGCTTAAGGCTTAGTGCTTTGGCCTCAGGGCTTAGGGCTTAAGGCTTATAACTTAGGGCTTGTGGCCTAAGTTTAGGGCTTAGGGTTTAGGGATTATAGCGTTGAGCTTAGGGCTCAAGGCTTTGGGCATTGGGGTTAATCTTAGGGTGTATGACTTAAAGCTTAGGGGTTTGGGATTTTTACTTAGGGCTAACGATTTAATGCTCAGTGCTTTGGCATTAGGGCTCAACGTTTTGCCCTTAGGGCTCAAGGCATAGGGCATATGGCTTAGGGCTTAGGTCATCAGGCTTAGGGCTCAAGGCTTAGGGTTTGGTCTTTAGGCTTAGAGCTTATGGCTTTGGGTATATGTCTTTAAGCTTAAGGATTGGGTCTTAGTGGAATTGGCTTAGGGCTTAAGTGACACGAAATTGGAATGAAAATAAAGAGAATGATTTGGATCGGATAAAAGTTAGGGTTTTTACCAGAGAATAAAAAGAATTCAGGAGAGATTTTGAACGATTAGATCTCACAAACGGGGGTGAGATTTTTAACGAAATTTGGAGAAAATCTTAAGAAATGAAGGTAAAATATGGTCGCCAAAAATTAAGGGATTCTCACGCACGGATTTAAAGATATTCCAACGATGGTGACAATAATTAAGGGGATAATTTAGGGTTTTCTCAGCAGATCCGGGAAAACGAGTAGATGAGTCACACTCTCACCCATAGACCATACATATGGTTGGAGAAATGTTGTAATGATAGATTTTATTAGCTCAGAAACACAATAAACTCTGGTTGTCTCTCGGTGGCCGGATTTGGGATTCCGGAGACCGAGTCTTTGGAGAGAAATCACCAAAGGGGGAGATTTCAATTTGAAAATAAAAAATCTTCTAAAATTCAAATCTTCCAATTACAAGTAGGGGAGAATTTAAGTAAGAATGTGCCAAATCGGATGGCTCACAAGCTTTCTCGCTTTGGCCCATTACACAAAAGGAAAGATGGTGAAATCTTTGATTTCTTCCCAAATATAGCTTTAGCCACGGGAACAGATATATTTCTCCTTTTCTTCGGCTGCAAACCCTAGCTTCCTTTTCAATTTGGACTTGGGCCGAATTGGTTGCAAAGAAGTTGAGAAGTCCAGCTTGCTTGCACTAGGCTCCGGTAATTTCTATAGCTGACTAGGCAAACGGCATTTGATTTTAACATTCTACCCCTCTTTTGAAAGCTTGAAAAAATAGCTACCTTTCGTTTGAAAACAAAGCTCAACATAAAGGTGATGGATGGTGCTACCCGAGGCATGTCATCCTCCTGGGGTTGTTTAGGATTTGACCTCAAATCCAAGGGCAGCTCCTCTTTCACCTTGTAAGCGTCATCATCATCGACATAAAAAGATAGACAACGAATGTTGAAAGTGGCTGCAATTCAAAATTTTCCGAGTAACTCAAGCTTGAAGGAATTTTGAGTAACATTCTCCAAAATCTTGAAAGAACCTTCGCCTCTAGGATTTATCTTTGAACACCTTTGTTTCGTAAACATCTTCCTCTCTAGGCTAAGCCAAACCAAATCTCTTACCTTGAACTTTACCTTCTTTCTTCCTCGGTTAGCAATCTCGGTATAAGATTTGGTGTCTCTTTGCATAGCTTCACACACATTGTTATGCGTAATCTTTACTAGCTCAAACTTCTTGGCTCCATTCGAGTCAAGGACTTCAATGTCGTGACAACTCTTCTCATCCAATACACTTTTAGAACTAGTCAATTCCTGATTTATATCAATCTTGAGATCATCCAATTCCCATTCAAAGAACCTATATTTGGTCTCCTTTTCCAACACCTTATGTTCGTCCCGCCACAAGTGCGTCCAATAAAAATGTTCTATGAAGGTTTCCATGATCTTTATCTCACAAAAGTGGCTTGCCATGGAACCTCTATTAGCTTCCTTGATGAGGGATTCACGTATTCTCCCACTAGAGATGCAAAGATTTCCATTCTCGACTAAGAAGTCATTCATCATATGATAGCCACAATCTACCTTCTTTAGGCTCAATTCAACCCAAGGGCTGAGGTCTTGATTTTCCTGATAAGCTTCATTTATCCAGTCAAAACAAAAAAAGTTGGTAAAAAGTTTGGTTAGGGAAGTAAACCTCCTTAAAAGAGTATCGGGAACAACAACACATAGAACCTTGTCCTTGTCATCACCAATTGAAATTTCCAAGTTCACTTTATGAGTAAGGAAAGTCTCCTTTTTGAGTCCTTGACTTTCACTAATTTCTTCCAACACTTCATGATTGTGGGAAGTCTCCATCTCGAATTTTTTATCTTCACCAACTTCTTCTACCACTACTTGAGCTAAGAAAGTTTCCTCCTCGGGTTCTTGATCATTAACAATTGCTTCCACCACTTCATAAGCATGGAAAGTCTCCTTCTCAAGTCCTTGACTTTCACCAATTTCTTCCGTTTGGAACCAAAGCTCAACATAAAGGGGGTTTTGTTCCACCTTCAAAATTGATTTGTAAGGAGGGGGGTTTTTAGGAGCAAATTGGCTAAACACCCCTCTTCCATTTCTTTTCATTAGTCTCTCCACTTTAATGGCAACTTGGACCACGACATCAAAAATATCCAGTGGTTGTAGCTCCACCATGTATCTTATTTTCTCGTTCAAACCTCTCAAGAACCTTGCAATGATTTGCTCCTCGGATTCATGAAGGTCACACCGAATCCTAAGGGTCTCAAACTTGGTTAAATATTCCTCTACCGATAGAAATTCTTGGTGCAAGATTTGTAGTTGGAGGAAAATTGCATTTTTATAATGAATCGGTACAAACCTCTCCCTCATGAAAAGTTTCATAGCCCTCCAAGTGGGAATGACATCCTCACCATCACGCCTTCTTTGGGCCTTCAAAACATCCCACCAAAGGCTAGCATAGCCGGTTAATTCCAAGGACACCAATTGCATTTTTAACTTCTCCAAATAATTGTAACATTCAAATATTTCATCTACTTTTTCAACCAAATCAAAAAACGAATTTCCATCACAAGAACCATTAAAGGTTGGAATGGTTACCTTAATGTGTCTCAACTCATCTTCTCTGTTTTGTTGCTCATGGTGATCGAAAAAATCATTCGAGTACTCGGGTGCTTGGTGACGGGGTCTTCTCAACCCACTACCGGGTCTTCTTCTTAGATGAGCATTCAGAGGGGGCCTAAATGGGGGAATAACAGCCTCCAATCTTTGAAGAAAAGTATCACACCTTCTATTGAGCTCATCTAGCTGGCCTTGGATGCTAGATCTCGGGATTTTTGGACTCGGGGTTTGAGTAGTTTTAAAACTCGGGATATTTGGTGGAACCGAATCCCGGTTGAGGTTGTAATGAAAATCACTTCTTGTCGTCATTCTTTAATCCTCAAAATTGCTAAAAAATAGAGGGAAATGAAGGTGGGAAGGGATTTTTTTGCTATGATACCAAATGACACGAAATTGGAATAAAAATAAAGGGAATGATTTGGATCAGATGAAAGTTAGGGTTTTTACCCGAGAATAAAAAGATTTCGGGAGAGATTTTGAACGATTAGATCTCACAAACGGGGGTGAGATTTTCAACGAAATTTGTAGAAGATTTTAAAAAATAAAGGTAAAATATGGTCTCCAAAAATTAAGGGATTCTCACGCACGGATTTAAAGATATGCTGACAATGGTGAAAATGGTTAAGGGGATAATTTATGGTTTTCTCAGCAGATCCGAGAAAACGAGGATGAATTTGAAATGATCGTAACTTGTAAACGAGGATGAGTTTGGAGCTGAAATTTGGAGGTTTTTAAATGAATTAAGTGTAAAAGAATATCTCATATTTTAGCAAAATGCTCACGGTTGGTTTGGGAATTGTGGAGGAGAGATGGAAGACAGATGCATAATGGCCGGATACGGGGATTTGCAGTAAAAGGTGGTTCCTTTAACGTAAAAATGGATGCTTGAGCTGATGATCCACACTCTCACTCTTAGACCATGAAAATGGTTGGAGAAATGTTGTAAGGATAGATCATGTTAGCTCGAAAAGATAATCAACTCTGGTTGTCTCTCGGTGGCTGGATTTGGGATTCTGGAGACCGAGTCTTTGGAGAGAAATCGCCAAAGGGGGAGATTCCAATTTGAAAAGAAAAAAATCTTCTAAAATTCAAATCTGCTGATTACAAGCTGCAAAGGAGGGAATTTAACCAGCAATTCACGAAATCCTAGCCCTCAAAGGTAAGTAAGAATGTGCCAAATCAGATGGCTCACAAGCTTTCTCGCTTTGGCCCATTACGCAAAAGGAAAGATGGTGAAATCTTTGATTTCTTCCCAAATATAGCTTTAGCCACGGGAACAGATATATTTCTCCTTTTCTTTGGCTGCAAACCCTAGCTTCGTTTTCAATTTGGACTTGGGCCGAATTTGTGGCAAAGAAGTTGAGAAGTCCAAGCCGGGTAGCTTGCTTGCACTGGGCTCCGGTAATTTCTATAGCTGACTAGGCAAACGGCATTTGATTTTAACATTCTACCCCTCTTTTGAAAGCTTGATAAAATAGCTACCTTTCGTTTGAAAACATTCTTTTGATGTAAGGCCGAGAAGATCTTCAAAAAGTCCTAAACAGCATTGGAGGTCCAACTGAGCCGAATCCAAAACGTGGTCCCCATGCTTGGTTGCTTTGACAACTAGCATGTGGTCCCTTCTCCACCAAAAGGCAGCCATGTTTGCGCCTAAATGGGCCTCACATGGCAATGCACAAAAGTTCAAATATAAATACAAAGTTTGTTTGAAAAAATTAAACCTAAAGCTAAGTGTTACATCTTGTATTTCAAAGGGAACATGCTCCCTCCTTCATGGACCACTTGGGCTGTGTCTTGACATCAAAATTGAATGTATATGTCTTTTCTTTGTCCTCCAAGGTAGGCTCCAATATATTGAGTCCTTGTATTTCCTCCCCTGCCAAAGGAACAAACTTGTAAGAAAATACCCTTGCCCGAGCTCGGGTGATAGCCTCTCTCGGGTCGGTGATGGATGGTGCTACCCGAGGCATGTCATCCTCCTGGGGTTGTTTAGGATTTGACCTCAAATCCAAGGGCAGCTCCTCCTTCACCTTGTAAGCGTCATCATCATCGACATAAAAAGATAGACAACGAATGTTGAAAGTGGCTGCAATTCCAAATTTTCCGAGTAACTCAAGCTTGAAGATTTAGCAGTTAGAGCTTTGGGATTTGGGATTTGGGCTTTGGGCTTAGGGCATAAGGCTTAAAGCTTTGCACTTAGGTATTAGGGTTTATGGATTAGGGCTTTGGGCTTTAAACTTAGGTCTTAAGCTTTAAGTAATGGTTGAGAGCTTAGGGATAGTACTTAAAATTTTAAATTTAGGGCTTAGGGCTTAGGACTTATGACTTATGGCTTGGGGCTTATGGCTTAGGGCTTGGGGCTTATGGCTTAGTGTGTAATACTAGTGTACAAACTAAGTGTTTTTAAGCTATCAAATGGTTTAACTAGAAAGTTGTTTGAAGTGATACATACTGAATTAAGAGTAAGAAAAAAAGGGGAATTGGAGTATGACACATGTCACTATAGGATTAATATCAAATCATGATTAAGAAAAAATTAGTAAAAATTATGGGATCATTAAGGTTTACTAATCATGTTTAATTAAGTTAAACCTGAGGATTAGCTTAGAACTAATGTGAATTAATTAGTTAAGCTAAGCATGATTTAAATAATGATAATGGAGGTATTTTAGCAATTAATAGAGCAGATTATGGTAAAATGGTAAAAGTAAATGGATAAATTTGGCACAATAGTAATTTTACACCATGAACCATCTACAAATATTGGAGGATGACTGATGATCAGCCATTTTCATGCTGAAGAGAGAGAAGGGGAGAGAGGGAGAATTTGACAGTAAAGGGTTTAGAGAGATAAAGTAAAAGTTGAAAGCCACCACCACCCGGAGGGCATGATAACCCGTGGCCGTGGAAGACTATTTGCTAACTTGTTTGCTGATTTTGCAGGTGTAACATTTCCTTTAATGGACCTCTTAGATGATCCCTCACCCCTTGACAAAGAGCTTCCCAAACATTGTTTGCATTGGGAATTTAAAGAGGAGAAGTTGACAACCGATGCCCAAAGCCCTTCTTGCCGAGACAACCTATCCGAGCCTCAGCCATGTCCAACTCCAAAAGAAGGGAAAGGCGACTTCACTTTGTCCACCATGGGAGAGGACGCTGTTCAAGTGTGGTCCAAGAAGGATGCAAGTGAACATATCCATTTGTCAATGGACAAGTGATGGACCGAACCTTGCCTAAAATCCTCTTCACTTTGAGCACGGATTGGAGCCCAATAAATCAAAGGAGAGGTTGGTCCAACAATGGAGGTTTGCTAGTTCACCACTTGGAGATTTTTTGCTTGTTTAGAGTACTTGTAAATTGTAATTATTCTAGTAGCTTGAAATGATGTATAGAGGTTGGTTCGGTTTGGATCAATTTGCTGGAAATTGGTTCGGATTGGACCAATTTATGCTCCATCATGTTGGAGCTTAAGGGAAATATTATTTCCCATGAAACTTAAGTTTGTAAAGTCTTTTAGACGTGGTTTAGGTCTAGGGAGTGTTTGAGTTGGGAGGCAAGTTGAAGGTGGGCCCCTTTTTCCCACCTACCTCCTACTTAGCCACTCATTAGTCCTAAATTTAGGTTTTTAATTGTTCTTGTCTTTTGTGTAAGTTCTAGGGGGTATGAATCCCTCCCCCCACGTCTAATGAAGGCAGAAAACAATTTGGTAAATTGCAGAAGCTTGAAGCTCTCTCAATCCTTCCCTTTTCTCACGGCAAGATTAGATTTTGGTGAGTAATATCCATAATCTTTCTTTGTCTTTGGCGTTGGTGTCTTGCTAGAGCAACTTAGCCTTTATTCCAACCTTCATCCACACTTGTTTTGGGTCAAGGTAAGCTTGGAAATCACATAGCCATCCTTCCATTTGTGTGTTTGGGAATTAGTGTTGTCCTTGTTTGTTGCTGCCGGTTGTATTTTAACCTAATTCCAGTTTGTGTCCCAAAAGTGCCCTCCGTGTAAACTTCTGTTCCCGTGTGCATGTCCTAAAATTTGGGCTGTGAGTTCCTCTTTCATGTCTTGAGAAATTTGGTTTTTCATTGAGTTCCCTGTTTCTCCTATCTAAAAGTTGTGCATGCATTTTTCCTCCTTCCGAACTCCTGAAATCTAGCAGTTCTGTCGACCAAAATTCAATCTCTCATAATTTTTAAACTACCCGCTTGATTCCTCTCAAACCCTCACCATTTGATTCTCCTTCCATAGAGGAAGTTTTCTGCCAATTTTCTCTTTCTCAGCTTGTCCGTATTGGGAGTTGTGCAAAGGTTTTCTCTTCACCTACTGCACTGTCAAAACCCTTCTTTCTCATAAAGAAAGAGAAACGAGAGACCATTACATGATATACATAAGTAAAACTTTTCTTTTCGCTTTATTCTAGGTCTTTCATTCCTTTAATTTCTATCATTCCTTATCATTGGGGCTTCCTGGCAAGGAACGAGAGACCACAAACTTGAGTCCACCTAAGGGGACAGCCAACTCGATTCTAAGGGTTGAGAGACCACAAACTTGAGTCCACCTAAGGGGACAGCCAACTCAAACCCCTTCCCAATGATATTTACCTAAGTTTCTCTTTCTTTATTTTATCTTTTCTTTCGTTGTATTTTGAGCTCAACCTGAAACAATCATTTCATATTTTGTTTCATACGAAATCTCATGCATGTAAATACTTAGTAACTTTCTAGAAAACATGATGCCTGAGATGTTCGTGGTATGAACGTGTCAAGCAATTAAGTAATATTCATAACATTAAACATAACAATCCATCATATCATAAACCAAACTATGCTTTTGTACATCAGTTTATACGTGCATCTCATCTCAACATGTAAAGCATAAAACAACAGCAAGGTCCTATTATTCTATGATGTAGACCCAATTAAGGGCAAAACACACACAATACTACTTAACGTGCTATGATTCACAATTTTTGGAATCAATGTCTTGTTTTGTGATAACTTCAAAATATCATAACTTTTTATATACACCATGAAATGCTATGATTCCAAAGCCTATACGTCACTCAAAGTGTCTAATTTAACGTGCTAAAACATCTAGGGCATGAGATTAGTTAATCATTGGTTTAAGATACAAAATCTTAATTTGTACAGAATTAATACTTTCGTGGTAACTTTAATAAAATATGCACAACTTCTACCAATTCCAAATTTCCATTATTCATAAAAAATATATATGATATTCCGGCTCAGTTTGAACCGGTCTGGCTGAACCGGACCATCTTAGCAGATTGCCCTTGGTACCCATCGGGCTGTGTGCCGTTGTGGTTCGACCCGGGTAGCTAACGGTTGGGTTCTTGATCGGCATCGGGTTACGGTAGCTTGGGTCCGGGACACCTTACCAGGAGGCCTTTGGATGGCAGTTGGCTGAGGCCACTATGGTTTGATCCGGGTGGTTAAGGTTGGTACCCAGAGAGGACCAGCACCGGGTTTCTTTTCTAACTCATGAGATGGTGAGCCGCTTGCCCATCTTTCTATGGTGTGTCGGGGTGGTCCTTGTGTGACACTCCTTTTTCACTAGTATATGATATTTTGTATGACTGTGAGGGTATTTTGTAGTATAGTCACCTACTTACGTGACGAATTTTCTAAATACCTCACAGGGGCCCGATGGGCCTTGTTTTTTCAAGGAAAAGGATTTGTTTTTATTGGGCTCGTGGAGCTGAGATTTGAAATGGCAAAATATGCATGGTTTTGATTGAGTTTCAAAATGCATGCATCATATAGAATAGATCGCGATTTTTGGGAAAAAGGTTAAAATCTAAGTTTTAACCGGAATGCATTAAAGATAGGTAACTTACAAGTTTGTCACTCACCAAATCGACAATATTTTTTTATCAGGCTAGCAGTTGATTTTGGAACTGGTAGAGATTTCTTGAAAGAATCTCTTTATATTTTTTTCCTTTGTTGTAATTGGTAAGGATTTGTGAGTGGACACAATTGAATAATATTATTTCAATTTGGTTGTATAAAGATTATTTATGCTATGACTTAAAACATTTTGGATAGATAGACCTGGGGTATTTTGGTAAAGAGAAATTTCCGTAAATTTTAATAGACTTTAGGTCGGATTTCTGAGTCTGTAAAGGTGGATTTGGTTATCTGACCTGACGTTTCTGCCACGCCGTCCTTCGGGGCGTGACAGAAATTTATGGTATCAGAGCCGGTTCCATCCAATTTGTTACATAGCATGATAAGTCAATACGACTAATTGAAATGTACGTGGATAAAGAAATGAATTTTTAACATGGTTGTAGAAAAATCATGCCTCCACGAAGGACTTCACGGAACGCTCGGTCACAGGGGAACCCAAACCCCACTGAGGATGTTACCGAGAGGATGCAAAATCTCTCTAGCACGGGTACACCTCAGCCTTCAATAAATGAGTATATGACGTACTTTCAAGGGATGATACGGTTGAACCCACCGGTGTTTCTGGGAGGATCAGATGCAGGAATGGCTGAGAGTGGCTGCATAGAATAGAGCAAAATTTCAGGTCCCTCCGGGTCCCAGACATATTCAAGATCTCCATTGCCACTCATTTCCTGGAAAAGAGTGCACACAACTGGTGGAAGTCAGTACTCGCATCTTGTGCCAACGCTGAGTCAATTGACTTGGGAGAGTTCATTAATATTTTTTTGGAACCAGTTATGCAGTGACAGTTACCGAGATGCCAAGCTACAGGCATTCATAGATTTGAAACAGGGCACATCAAATGTCAATGAGTACTATGACCGCTTCTTCGAGTTGATGCCCTATTCTGATGGAGCTTCTTAGTATGGGCTCCTTCGCAAGTTCCAAGCTGGTCTAAGGCCAAAATTGAGACAAGCAGTGGCACTGATCAGGTATGAAACCCTCCAAGAAGTGGTGGATGCCTCTCGACACATGGAGCAGGTGTTCGATGAGACACAGGGATTTCATAAGGAGCGGACGGTGTGCCGTGATGAAAGAAAAATGACCAAAAAAATCAAGGAAAAGCACCAATGCATAGTTTTGGTGGGGGTCGACCTACGAGTGCTAGTAGCAGCTCGTCTGACAGTGGTCGATACAGCCTGTATGGGTGTTATATTTGTGGGGATGTCGGGCACAGGAAAATTGATTGCCCTCATAATCCAAAGAGCCAGCAGCAACCCCGCCGGCATTTCTTTGCCCCTCAAAGGGGTACTGGACAGCCAGGGCGTTCTAGTGGATTTTTTGGCCAGTCATCTAGGCAGTCACAACCGACTTGACCAGATTTTCAGAGTTCTCATTCTGGACAGCAGAGTTACGGGTCCAATCAAAACTCGTTATAGAGAGACCCGACACAACATGCAGGGAGTAGTAGCCAGAGTTCTGTCAGAGGTGGTCGTGGCCGGGGTAGAGCTCTAGTGAGGGAGACTGCACAGACTTATGTAGTGGCGGCCGATATAAAGCCTTTTGACCTACTTGGTCGAGATGTCGTCGATAGTACAATTCTTCTCTACCATTCATTTGCTCATGCTTTATTTGATACCACTCGAGTTGGAGACTTCGGTTATGCAGTCTTCACTTAAACTTCGTACACCACTGGGGACATATGGTGAGTTTTCATCTATATGGTGCTCAGTGTGCATAGTTATAGATGATCATAAGTTTTCGCCAACCTTATTTTATTACCCATGGATCAGTTTGATGTGATTTGGGAAATGGATTGGCTTCAAAGATATTCGGCAAAAATTTGTTGTGACGCAAAGAAGATCACTTTAGTTGCGGGAACAACTAACCCAATTTTGAGGAGTTGTTTGGGAGGTCGTTGTGGCCTAGAACAGCATGGGAACCTATGGTCGGTTAATGTTGAGGATGAAACTGTCGGGCAGAGCTTGAGTCTCGCGGTAGTAAAGGAATTTCTTGACGTATTTCCAGATGAATTGCCTGGACTACCTCCTAATCGTGAGAAGGAGTTTCGCATCGATGTGATTATGGGTGCGACTCCTATTTCGATTCCTCCTTACCGCATGGCACCTCCTGAATTACGCGAGTTAAGGAATCAACTGGACAAATTATTGGAACAAGGTTTCATTCGGGAGAGTACATCCCCATGGGGTGCTCCCGTCTTATTTGCTAAAAAGGCTGATGGGTCCTTGCGATTATGCTTGGACTATCAAAAATTGAACCAGATGACGATAAAGAATAAATATCCGCTACCAAGAATCGATGATTTGTTCGATCAGTTGGGAGGATCTCGATATTTCTCCAAGATTGACATGAGATCTAGTTACTACTAGGTGAAAATACGCGAACAAGATATTCCCAAAACTGTGTTTAGGTTGAGGTATGGACATTTTGAGTTCAGAGTATTACATTTTAGCCTAACAAATGCACCTGCGTTATTTATGGATCTGATAAACAGGGTATTCAAACCATATCTTGATCTCTTTGCAGTGGTCTTTATCGATGATATTTTGGTGTACTCAACATCTCGGGGTGAGCGTAAGGAGCATCTTCGAATTGTGCTTCAAACCTTGAGGGAAAATAGTTTGTATGCCAAACTGAGTAAGTGCGAATTTTGGATGTCCGAGGTAAAATTTCTTGGGCACGTGATATCACGGGAAGGAATCTCAGTAGATCCTTCAAAGATTGAGGTTGTGACAAAGTGGGAGCCTCCTAAAAACGTGTCAGAAATTAGAAGCTTCTTGGGTCTTGCTGGCTATTACCGATAATTCGTGAAGGGTTTCTCGATAATAGCTACACCAATAACAAAACTGACCAAGAAGGGTGTTAAATTTGAGTGGGATTATGCATGTTAGAGTGCATTTGAAGAGTTGAAGAAAAGTCTTACTAGTTCAACTGTTCTGACAGTTTCTAATAATAAGACACCTTATGTGGTGTACACAGATGCTTCAGGAGTTGGATTGGGTGGTGTGCAGATACAGAATTGTCGTGTGGTGGCATATGCTTTGAGGCAATTGAAGCCACTTGAAAAAAATTATCTTACCCACAATCTGGAATTAGCAGCCATCATTTTTGCATGGAAGATTTGGAGGAGCTACCTGTATGGGGCTAGATTCTAAATCTTTTCACATCACAAGACTCTGAAGTATCTTTTCTCTCAGATGGATTTAAATGTAAGACAACGTCGTTGGATGGAGTATATGGGAGATTACGACTTTGATTTGGAATACCATCTAGGAAAAGCAAACGTTGTTGCTGATGCTTTAAGTAGGAACCCCAAGGCAGTTGCTTTTTGTATGCTATAAACGAATGGAAGGAGTCTACTGTTCTAGGAGATTATGAGCTGAAGTATTTCAAAGATGAGGGGACAACATATGCCTACAATGTTGTTGCCTCTCCCTCTTTACTGGAGACTGTTAAGTATAGGCAAACACAGGATGCAGATTTAATAGAAGTTGCCAAAAGTCTGGAGAATGGAGAGCAACTTGATGGTTGGAGAATCAACACTGCTGGAACATTGTTGTTCACGGAACGTGTGGTGGTTCCTGGTGAGTGTAAACTCCGACTCGACATATTGTTGGAAGTGCATAAGTCAAACTTTGCAATCCATCCTGGTAGTACAAAGATGTATCAGGACTTGAAGCGACAATATTGGTGGTCAGGAATGAAACACGAAATGGCAGAATACGTGTCACGTTGTCCAGTGTTCGAACAGGTTAAAGCTGAACACCACAGATCTGCAGGGTTGTTACAACCCTTGCCTATACCTAGATGGAAGTGGGATCATATAACCATGGACTTTGTCACGGGTTTACCGAAGACCCCACAGAAGTTTGACTCTATATGGGTCATTGTGGACCGCCTAACAAAGGTTGCACACTTTATTCCGGTCCGCATGAAATTCAACATGTCCAAACTTTGTAGCCTCTACATTGAGAGTGTAGTTTGTCTACACGGAGTACCCCAGGTTCACTTCAAATTTTTGGAGAGGATTGCAGAATGCTCTAGGTATGGAATTGAACTTGAGTACAGCCCATCATCATCAAACAGATGGACAATCTGAGAGTACGATTCAGACCCTAGAAGATATGCCTAGATCCTGTATGTTGGATTTTGGAGGCAGTTGGGTTACTCATTTACCCTTGGTCGAATTTGTCTACAATAACAGCTTCCAGGCTAGCATCGGAGTTTCTCCGTATGAAGCATTATATGGAAGACCTTGTCGATCTCCACTTTGTTAGGCCGAGACTGAAGACAAAATTTCTTTGGGCCCTGACTTGGTTTGTGAGATGAACAAGCAGGTTAAGCTTATACGAAAGAGGCTGGTCACAGTGCAAAGCCGGCAGAAGAGCTATGCAGACCTTAAGCGTCGTGAGGTGGACTTTGATGTAGGGGATTATGTATTTTTGAAAGTTTGACCAAGGCGAGGCATTAGCCGATTCAGATTAAAGGATAAATTAGCTTCGAGGTAAAACGAGTGGGCGCAGTAGCTTACAAGCTCGAACTTCCTGCCAGCTCGGGTATGTGCACGATGTATTTCACATCTCTATGTTGAGGAAGTGCGTTTCAGACCCTTCACACGTAGTCCCTTGGACTGACGTACCTATCGAGGAGGACGTGACGTATGAAGAAGAGCCTGAAAAGATCATTGATCGGGAAATTCATGTTATACGAAGAAGAGAAGTTCCCGTGGTTTGTGTATTGTGGCAGAACCACGATGAAAACGAGGCAACTTGGGAACTTGAATCGAGTTGTTACACAGGGGAGGCCGGGTCATTTGACAAAAATGGAAGGCTTTTCTCCTATTAGAATTAGAGAAGGCCCTATTAGAGTTTCTAATTCAAAAGTCTAAGTAAAAGGTTATTGAATTCTTGGAAAAAGAGGGAGCGAGTATAACATAAAGAAAGTCTATGAAATAAATAGAATAGATATATATAAAGCCAACGGCCATATAATTTCCGATGCATTGAGATTTCAATCATGGATTGCTTGATAGGGCTGCTGTCTCTCAGGACCCCTGTTAAGTAGACATGCATTATGATAGGAACTCCCAATTCTCTGGCAAATACAGCCCTTTTATTCATTTCTTCGCATGTACCTGCAGTAGCATTCAAGTAATGCCCCTTGATTTCACATGTTTAATGCCCCTTTATAACATAAACAATGCTTATGCAAAAAAAATAGGAAACGGTCTCTCCAACTCATAAATGGTTGGGAATTCATGTTTTCATCATCTTTGGTAAAATCAAGTCCACCGCGTAGACATTCATAAACAGCTCTACCGTAATTCTTAGCAGATAATCCCAATTTAGGTTGAATAGTACATCCCAATAGGGGGGCGGCCATACTTGTTCAATGTCTCTCTCTCAACCTAAATACCATGAGAAGGGCCTTGAAAAGTTTGAACATAAGTTGTAAGGATTGGTAAATCCTCCAGACGGAGAGCACGCAGGGTCTTGAACCCAAATACATTACCCACAATGGAAGTAAACATGTTAGTAACAGAACCTTCTTCAAAAAGGTCTAAGGGATAAGCTACATAAGCAATACATGGATTTTCTTCTCCAGCAACAGGCTCGATGTAATAGCATCGTCCTTTGTAACGATCAAGCCTGCTAAGCCCATCAGTCCACATAGTTGTCCATGTACCAGTAGAAGATTCAGCAGCTACAGCGGCCCCGGCTTCCTCAGGTGGAACTCACGGTTGAGGACTTACTCAGAATGCTACCAAGATATCAGTATCTTTGGTTTGATACTCAGGAGTATAATAAGTCAATTTCTAATCTTTAACACCAGCTTTGAATCCAACACTTGCTTTAGTCTGTGTTTGTGGTGACATAAGTTCCTTCCTACAACTCATGAATTCAGAATTCTCGCAACAACAAGGTCTACTCGACATGAATTAGGAGTTAATGAAACCTTTTACAAGAATCCTTTTTACAAAATTCTCAACTAATATTATCAACTAATCAGAATGGTTCGTTCTTTGAACATGGTATTTGATTCATCAAATACATTGTTATTGTATACTCTTTTATATGTATGGCGCAACCCAATTTTTGTTTGTTTTTCAAGTTTCTATAATCTTTTGAATCGAAAGATTGAAATAATAAGAAATTCACTCTTGATAGTGATATATGTTGTATATGTAAATCCTAGATCTGAAAATATGAGGCATTTACCCAAGAAAAAAAGAAAGGAAAGGATAGAAAATAATAATGAATTAGGCCTAAATGGANTACTGGATGTAGCCTTTTCCCCGGCAAAATGGCTAATATTTACAACGCTCTGGTAGTTAAGGGTCGAGATAATGTCGGTCAACAAACTAATGTGACTTGTGAAGTACAACAATTATTAGGAAATAATCGAGTTAGAGCTGTAGCTATGAGTGCTACAGATGGTCTAATGAGAGGAATGAAAGTGATTGACACGAGAGCTCCTCTAAGTGTTCCAGTTGGCAAAACAACTCTAGTACGAATTTTCAATGTGCTTGGAGAGCCTATTGAAAATTTTGGTAGATACTCGCACAACATCGCCTATTCATAGATCTGTGCCTGCCTTTATTTTATACAGTTAGATACAAAATTCTCTCTTTTTGAAAAAGAAATTCAAGTAGTAGATCTTTTAGCCCCCTATCGTCGTGGAGGAAAAAGAGGACTATTCAGGGGGGCTGGAGTAGGTAAAACAGTACTTATTATGGAATTGATCAACAACATTGCCAAAGCTCATATGGGTGTATCCGTATTTGGAGGAGTAGGTGAACGTACTCGTGAAGGAAATGACTCTTTCCACTTCCAATCGATTGTTCAATTCATGGGCCCAAGAACATTTGTTCTTTGGTTTCATGGTTAAATCAAATATTATCTGATTTCATTTTGTCAATGCTAATTCCCTTTCCCCAGTGGTCAGGAAGCACTTCTCACAAATGAGTCATGAATGCTCCCATTTCTTGTCAGGATAGCGAGAGGAAATGACATCGAGAATCTCTTTCTTTTTCTAAAAAATGTTGGTATGCTATATTGAACAATCTTTGCCTTTGGCGTTGATCCTGTGGAGTCTTAGAGTCTCCCGAGTTTAAGCACAAATGACCTTTTGGGAACATAAGTCTTTTTTCTAGCATGTCTACGTTTCATGTGTAGCTCTAATTCTCTTCGTCTTTTCACTAATGATCTTCTTCGTTTTTTTCCCAGATGAAATAAGGTCCTATCCACTCTTTTGGTGACCCTCCTTTGGCACCCTCTTACTTCTTTTCTGGCCTAGCCCTTATTCGTTTTGCTTTTTAGCTTAGGATTGAGGCTAGGGCAGTGTCTACACACATCCATATCCATCTTCGTCTATCATGAACAGGCAAAGGGTACTTTTCATTTATGTAGACGTCTTCACTGGGAGTTGTCAAAATCACATGCATCCTATTCTCCGCTCGTGGCTCTCTTCACCATTGATTCAATTGGGCAAAGAACTTCAGATTCATGTCAAAAAATCTCCTCGTCCCTTAAAGGCAGTTGCTTGCGTGTCAAATAGGGAATTCGAGACAGAGCGTTTACGCCAAAATTGAAGACATAGCCCTAGAAGACCCAGAAGATTCGGTAAAGTCTTCTGTTGACTAGGAAAACATGCTTTTAGGCATAGCATCTCGATCCGGAATATAGAAGAATTTCACTTTGAAAGCACTCTACTAAAAACTACGATTTCCCCTAGTAGCTAGCGTAAGACAGCTCTTTAGATAGGTAGAATGAAGCCAGAAGCTCACCTCAGAGTCCTAGGTGGTCAGTTTCTCAATTGATATGTAGTTTAGGAAGCTCAAGGGTTAGAAGGAATGAAGAGCAACAGGTTACGTATTCTTGTATCTATAGGGGGGCGTAGCGGCGACGTTGTAGAAGCAAAAGATCACCCTTTGAGGCACAGCGTGTTCCAGTGTTTATTAAGAAATGTTGGTTGCTGGTTTCAAAAATCTCTTTTAGAGGGTCCCCCAGAATAAGGCCCGATTGGAAGCTGAAATCTTACCTTTTCTTTCTGCGTAAATCTTATAAAAAAGCTCCCTTAGGTTTTCTTCGCTACATGGGAGCAAGCCTCTTGTGCATGTGAATTTGATTCTTGCTTCTGCCAAAGCTTCTAGCACTAGATAATGGGCATTCTCCTTCCTTTTGTCATTGTAGCAATCTTTCTTAGTGCACCCCTACCCTATCTCTAAGGCAAGGGCGAGTAAAGAGAGAATGCTTGGTAGCAGGACAGTAGGAGTTCAGTAGGTAGGCCAGTAGCACGCATGCCAAGGATAGTTGTCCAAGGGTTGAAAGCCAGTAGTAAACGAGTCAGCTAGCTGAAGTTAGAAAGTGAAAAAGTAGCTGCACATTCATCGTATAGAATAGTATGCCACATTGTCCTTTCCTGTTCCTGATGGTTTAGGAAGTGAATCATCTTCATCCTATAATAATAGGGTATCAAATGCAAGAGGGATTCCCAATGTGAGGGAGATTGGTCCTAGCTACTTCTTTCATACCAGGAAAAAAAGATTGCCAAATCGTTCTCTATCGAATCGCATTCTAGAGCCAAATGAAATGGATTCCCCTTGACCCTCTTCACTCCCTTCTCTATTTGAATTGATTTATAGCGCCTATTTGCTAGCTTATAAAAGGAATTGCTTCTATTAACTTGAAATAAAGAGTGTCTCTCATGTCCGGCTTGATAGGAACCACGTAGGCTGGTAGGTGGGTAGGCTTCTATCCGACTAGTAGGACATGCACTTCTCCCCTTAGACTGACCTTAGGGCAGGCACAAAAGAAATTCACAGCATCTAAAGAAAGAGGACGAGCAAGAACGGCCAAAAGCGTCACTTGCAAGCAACTAAAAAGAACAATGAAAAGAAAGATATGAATGTGTCCCTCATGTGCTACCCGGGAGGGTCAGCATGTCGTGATTGGACAAATGCGCGCACGCGGGGCGGAGGTTGTGCGGCACACGGGAAAATGGGCTCAGGCAAATGTTGGATTTAGGATATGGGAATGAAATGGAGTGGAAATGATAGTGAAGGGTGTAAAGAATAAGGAAATGGCTCGAAGGAATAATGGGTTGTCTCGGGTGGTCGAATGGGGTTCGAGATCAGACAATGGAGGAGGGTGATAGATCGAGAATGGTAATGGGCTCGGGAAGTTTAGAAATGGAAAGGTGAGATCGAGCAAGTCGAACACTTGAGCAATCAAAGTGTTCGCCTTGGTAGACATTGGTTGCACTCGGATGTGACGCACCGATCGAATGCGCAAGGGTTGACGCTCTTTGCCAGATATTACTCACCAGAGAAGTGGACGTCGGAAAGAGCTTCAACTTGTTAGGAAGAAGGTGCGTTTGCACAATTTTTATTCAAATTCTCTCTCTTCCTTCTTCTAAACATTTATTTGCTGATTAAAATAAATGTGATCGATAATCAGCATAAGATGGCCAAAGACCCGGTCTTCATGGGAGAACACTTGATCCGTGAGAAATGGATCGAGCGTTCTCCCACGCCGGTCCCTTATTCCGTTGCACCAAAATCCTAAAGAATTTTGGTATTGCCGACGGTCGATTCTCCACGGCCTTCGAGACATGGTTGAGATGGTGCGTATCTGGTGCGTCGTGGCCAGGAGTGCTCGAACACCAATTGAACACAACCTTTGGTCGCTCCCGATCTGCCTAGGAAGGTGTTTCCGAGGCTACGTTCCCTACAAAATGAGCAACTAAGTTAGTAAGACTCTCCACGCTCATCGGGGTTGGATCGGTGGTGTCCTCCGGTTGCACATCAGTCCCGACCAAGCAACGAAGAAGCGCTAGCAGATGAGATTGGACTGGACCTATAGACTAGGAAACACATGTAAATATTGTCTTTATTGGGGGGTCCCAAAAAACTGAGTGAGAACTAGAACAGAGGAATTGGCTTTCACTATTTGAAAAAATAGATGAATAGGCAGAGCTGAACTAGGCCTAAACTGTTCCTTCCACTCAAAGCTTTTCACTACACTTGCGCCATCGCCTGCTTCTGATCCCGGGAGGATAGAGTCTGAGATCAGCCTACCTATCTAATGATATCGGCCTAACTCAAATAGTGGAACTCCCCTTCTTCCTTCTTGCCTTGGTAGCATCCTCCTTCTCATCTAATGATACAGCGTCCAGATCCAGCCATACACTCTCCTACATGCTTCCTATTGAACTTAGGACATTCCAATATTGGCTCCAAACTTTTAACTTGCTTTCATTTCCCTTGCTCGTCAAAACTTTCACTTGGCCTTTTCATCCCACGCATTAGTTGCCATGGTTTACTCGGTTAAAGTTGAACTTCTCGAAAGAACTGTCTTTGGGATGTTCCCGGTTGTTGCTTGACCAACTTTAATTCTGGTTCCTCAAGGTCTAGAGCCTTGGAAACAAACTTTGAAGATTGAGCATCCTCTCGTCCCCAAGCCTTTATTTCTTTATAAATTTCTGGTTTCAATCCTTGCACGATCTACTCAACTGTATCCTCATTGGTTGCCACCTCAACATCATCCAACCAATGATATCGTTAGTACTCAAGAAATAAGGATAATTCTACTTTAATCCTTTAATAGCACAAAAGTATTCAAATGATAACAGTTATTGAGCTGTCTAGAAAACTGACCTAACCAGGTGCACTCACTCTTTCGTTCCTTATTGTGTGTGTTTTGCTCTGATACCATAATTGCAACGACCCGATTCCTGAGCCGTCGCTTGCTGCTTTTCTTACTTACTAACTTTCTTACTCACATACTAACTCGCTGGCGACCCGAGAACCGGTTCGTTACTGGGTTCTTACTTAATTACTTACTTACATTGGTGGAAAACTTGTTACTTTAATTTCTAAAACTATCTTTAGTTTATAAAATAGTAGAAAAGGAAAACCGTCAAATTTAAAAACATACATTCTTTGTAAATAACGATTTGAATTCCACCTTTTATCAAAAATACATAAGCATTTAATAATTTAAACCTACAGCGGAAGAAAATAGTTCAACATAAGATACATTCATTTTGAAAACCTTGGTACTTCATCACTTCA
>QAOC01021130.1:0-13048 GCA_003255005.1 Begonia fuchsioides
ACTATACCATACGTTTAAACTTTGACTTCAAAACACTTATTTACATTACATGAAAAACTATGCCCACTGGTCATCTTCGCACTAACAACTCAAATGCTTGCCATGGACACCCTTCATCATCAGTGATTTTCATTCTGAGCATCAAACTCCTCACCTACATTATAAAGTCCTTCTAATGAGCCTAAAGCTCAGTAAGACATGAAAAACTATAAAAT
This sequence comes from Begonia fuchsioides, assembly GCA_003255005.1. Classification (NCBI taxonomy): domain Eukaryota; kingdom Viridiplantae; phylum Streptophyta; class Magnoliopsida; order Cucurbitales; family Begoniaceae; genus Begonia; species Begonia fuchsioides. The sequence continues at coordinate 216 of QAOC01021130.1, forward strand.
ATGTAACATGTCATGAACTTTTGTAAAACTATGCAATTTTATTTCGATTTTTGACATTCATTCTTTCTTTAGTTACCGTAGCTATGAGTAGGGCTGGGCATCGGATCGGATCGGATCAATCCGATCCGATTCATGTAAATCCGAAATGTTATCGGGTTATCGGATCTAATCCGATAACCGCTTTCAAAGGAAAACACCCGAATCCGAATCCGATCCGAAACAGACAGATCCAATCGGATTGGATCGGATCGGATCCGACAAAATGGCCAAAAAAAATTACTCGAAAATTCAGCTAAACTAATTCCAAAATTCCAAACTGATTCCAGAATGCAATAAAATCCAACAACAATATCTGAATAAAATAAAACAAAATCCAACAAAACTAATCTAATCTAGAGTAACTTCTATCAAATATCAAACAAGCATGGTAAATTCAACATCAAAGATCAAGCATGGTAAATTCTCCGTCTCCGTCTCCGTGGCATGCAATTTCTGGCCAACAGATAAACAAAATTGAAAATCAATTAAAAACACTAATAATTTATATATAATAATTTATATTGATAATGAATTATGAATGAGAATATACCTTCATCAATGGTTTTATAATCTTTCAATCGGTCCAACGTGTCCAATGGATCTAACAACGTTGGAGTTTCTGATAGGATCCAACTCTGTCGCATATAAGAGCCTCTACAGTCTTCGGTAGTAAAGATGTGCGGTATTCGTCAATAACACGACCGCCAGTACTAAACGCCGACTCCGAAGGAACAGTAGTAATCAGAATGGCGAGGACATCCTTTGCTATTTTACTTAGAACTGGATATTTATGTGAATTCAGTTTCCACCATAGCAAAAGGTCTAGATTCTCTGAATATTCCTCAACAGGCTCTTGCAAGTATAGATCAAGATCCGACCTACTGCTTCGAGTCTCCATAGTAGAGGAACTACTACCATAATATCTTGAAAAGAGAGGATCTTTTGCTAGTGGTGCTCTGAAATTAGTTGAAGTCGATTGATCGGCCTCCGAACCTTGATACTCCAAGTATAATCGTCGTAAAAGAACCTCACTTTCCTTTTGAAATAGACTCCATCGATCGTCCCCCAATAAAATCTTCAGACAAAGTTAGAGCAAAGTGGTTTTGCATCTTGGATCAAATATAACTGCAACTCACATAATGTTATTCAGTCTATCAAAGTTGCCCTAGTACTTTTCAAATTTCTCAATCATTCCATGAGCCATGTTTTTCAGTAATGGATTATCTGACTCAACATGTTTTTGGATATTGAGTTTCAGTCGGCATGCCTCAGCAATATACATGGGAGAAGTCACATACTGAGAACCTGCTGTTGCAACTGTCGTATCATGGAATACATCCAAAAACTTACTAAAAGCGCGAACATCGCTCCAATCTTCATATGTAGGAGGGCCAACCTCTCCCATATATGCTACGAATTGACTGTCACATTCAGCTAACTTATCAAATGCTAGTGCATACTTTTCAGCCCTATCCAACATCAGAAATGTTGAGTTCCATCGAGTAGGGCAATCAAGAGTGACATTGGCCTTATATGTTATTTTCATAGCATCAATGCAAAATTTAAACTTCTTCAAGCGTGCTGGCGACGATTTCACATACCTCACAGCTTTGTTTACTCGACTAATTGATATTTGATGGTCTCTAAGCCCTTCGTTAACAATTAAATTCGTGATATGGGCGAAACATCGAACATGAAAATGCGATCCATCCAAGACTAATCCATTCGCGTTATCCTATTCGCGTTCGCCTTCTCCGAGAAAATTTCAGGGCTCGATGGGTTCAGCCTAGGGTTAGAGTCGGCCTCGCGAGTCGCAATTAGGGATTAAATCCGATGATCGGATTCAGATGTTATCGGATTTCAATCCGATAAGATCCGAATCCGACATCGACCCGACAATCGGATTATTTTTTTCATATCTACACCGAATACTTGATCGGATTCGCCCACCCCTAGCTATGAGATTATTGTGAGGCGAACTATGATGGGAAATTGAGAAGTTAACTATGATGTCCACGTGAGACAATCATCCAAAATCCCTCCTCAACAACAAACTGTTACATGGATTCATGAATCTTCTTTTGTTCTTTCTTCATATCATGTTCTGTTGTCTCTGAAAATCATGCATGAGAAATTCATTTTCGTTATTTTAAGTAAAACATGATGCATGATTCACGTACAATCCTTAATAAACAAAACATGCATTTATCATATCCTTGATTCTAACAAACAATATCAACCAAGCACACAAACAACCCTCAAATGAATTGAGGTCGGTGTATTGTGCATTACACCCCAAACAGTCTAATATATTAAAGCATTAATAAACAATAATCTTATTCTTTATAATGTAGTCCCACTTAAGGGCCAATCACATGCATCATAATCTTACCTTAACCGCTATCTTGAATTAATCCACTTGAGTCCCTTTTAATCCAATTGGTAACCTAAACGTATAGATTATTCAAGGATTAGAAATCAGGTAATATGACATGTTTATTGCATAAAGTCATAACCTACTATTCCAACTTCAAACAACTATAACTTCCTTGATAATGATTCATTTCTGATGATTAAGGTGTCAAATTATTCCTTAAAGAGTCCACTATAACTTCTTAGAAGACACCAAAATTCAAAAAACTAACGTGTGTCAACCTATGTTGACAAAATAGAAGGTATTCATTGCTTGAAATCCAGAACTGGTCGATTGGTTAATAAGGCGTCGACCGATGCTAAAAAACAGAGAGCATCCATTACCGGTCGACCAAACTTACAAAACGGATGACCAATCTTACAAAACGGTCGTCCGAATTCCCTTTTCAAATTTCCATTTATTAACTTGTATCACCCATAACTTTGTGTACATAGCTCCGAATTGAGTGAAGAAAGCAAACTCTAATTCGTACTACTTATCAACCGAATTTTCCAAAACTTTAACTTTATACATAATCGACTTGTTTCACATCTCTTGACATGAAATCATTCATTTTTATCCATCAATTCAAGTAATACCATTATTTTATCATCACTAACTTAAGAGAAACTCAAAGAATAGATGAATACCTTGAACTTAAACCTTCACGAAAATTCAGAGAGATCTTAGATAATAATTAATGTCTGGCAGAAACATGGCAGCCAAATGTCTTTTATGCCTTTCATTAATAAAAAATAGTATTTCTTTTACGTCTATAAATCAGATTCGTCCAAGTTTTGGCTGACCTTTCATTTCATTATCAAAAACAGTATTTCTTTTACGTCCATAAATCAGATTCGTCCAAGTTTTGGGTGACCTTTCATTTCATTAATCAAAAACAGTATTTCTTTTACGCCTATAAATCAGATTCGTCCAAGTTTTGGCTGACCTTTCAACTTACGTCGGTGAAGGTGTCAACCGCTACTCCATTGCGGTCGACCGTTTAACTACTAATTCCTATATTACTTTCAACCTACTAACACTCTCAATACTTTAATACCTCTATATATCACCAACATTCATATAAAAAAAAAAGAAATCTTTAACACTTTAACCTTAAATCACAAATCCTATAAACAAATGAGGGTTGTTACAGTAATAAAGCTCTCGATGCTACTTATAGGAGTAGGAGGCGAATAAATTGACAATCAAAAGTTGAAGAGTTCTATGAGCCTTCCTTCTATAAGATTTCCTATTTGAAACATAAATCTAAATGCCAAAATGCCAAGTTTCGAGTTCACCTAACAGTGAACTCGAAACTTGTAGGAGGAAAACAGAGCCGCGATCTTTTTCCTAAGTTCACCTAACAGTGGAGATGTCATTCAAACTCCCTAGTTTGACTCGAATCTATTTGAGGGCGACAAAGTAGCAAATGGTCATTAAGTAATGAGTTAATGAGAAACACTGCTTTAATGCAAAACAAGATGAATTTCTTCTGATGGAAAGCTCATTGCCAATCCACCATCTACAAGTTTAGAAATCTACTCGACTTTCAAAAAGTTTCGAGTGATTGGACTCACTAGACTTGCTTTCCTACTTGGGAAAAGATCACTGGTCCTGGAATAATGGTGTCATGGAAGGAAGGGTTGAGATGTGAAGCGAAGATGTAGTCTTGGATGAAGGGTTGAGTCGCAAGTGTTGAGTTTGAGAGAGTTTTGTGTTTCTTTTCATGTGTGGAGGCTCATGCCACAACCAAACAATGTTGAAGATCTCCATCCAGCAGAAGTATCTGATGGCAGTACTAGTGTGAGAAGATTTAGAGAGGAAATAGATAAATGATTGGCTGAAAAGCATATGTGCCTTTCAGTTTTCCTAAAACCAGCCTGTAAAATCTCGAGTTTTAAAAAAGAGACAAAGTAAATCTTTGAGGACGGTTACATTTGACAAAATAACAAGAGCAATCTTCAAGTTAAGAGATTCGAATTTCTTGTCGTCGGATAGAACGTTGTCATCAAAAGTCTCAATTAGGCCAAGTCCAATAACTTGAACGGATTCCAAAATGTAGAAGATTGAATGAAATGATTGAGATAACAAGAGACGAATAAAAGATTTGAGAATTAAGAATAGACATGGGTTGGTTTGTGTAAGTTTTTTACTAACCGGGACAGACCCATTCAGTTTTTTGTTTGGAATTTGAAATCGAAAACTAACTAGAACCCGGAAATAATTTTCTAAACCGACCCAAAACTCGAAACATTTTTTCAATTTATTTTTATTAATAATGTTTTAATTTAAATTATCAATATAATGTGTGTTTTTATTTAATTTTTCTACTATTTTTAATTTAAATTTTAAAAATAAATAAAAAAAATAGAATTTTCTACTATAATAATTAAAAATATTGAAAATTGAATAAAAATTATTTTAAATTAATTAGTTTATTCTATGTATTAATGTACTATTACTTATCAGTTTTTTTGGGTTGGTCACAAAATCCAACACCTGATCTGAATCAAATATAAAAAAAAAAAAAAAANGCAGTTTTCCTGCAAAATAATCGACGACGGAATCATTGCTTATCAATAGCAATACAAGTCAATGGCCATCCATTATCGTTTATCATTCTTTTATTTTTCGAGATTGAGTGTTGGGCACCATTTTTGGAGAACGAGATCTCCATTTTTTCCAAGTAAACCAACCAATTTTCCGGTTTAGTTGCGCCAGAAAATACAAGTCTTCCATTGGTTTGATCAGAGAAAGGGAAGAGAGATGGAGGGTCTGATTCCAATGCTTTACACCGCCGTCAAGAAGCAGAGATTCCGGAGGCAATACTCCCGGCTCTCTTCCTCCGTCAACCATCCGACCGGCCTCTTTCGGGAAGCAGACTCCCACTACGACGGCGATATCAGTCCTCTGCGCTTGCCTTCTTCGGCTTCTGTTCCTCCTAAAAGAAACGGTCACCGGCGATCTATGTCCGTCAGGGGTTATGAGTCGGCCTCCTCCGCGGTGGATCGCCTGAACAGACCAGCTGGAGGTCGGAACACCACTCCCCCCTCTCCTCCTAAACAACTTGGAAGGTTTAGAAGCCATAGAATGTTTTCCTGCTTATCAGGCGTTTCGAGTTGAAGTAAACGTATTTGTTTGATTATCTGTGATTTGGTGGGTTAATGACAATATGTAAATGAATAAATGTCTTTGAATGTAATCCCATATGTAGTGGCGATCACGGAGATGTAGATCAACTTTTTGTTCTTCTTCTGCATGATATCTATGAATGAAAGGAGAGTTCTATCTCCACCTACAAATACGGATAGCAATTGGAGAGTTCAAAATATAGAAGCATTTTAGGAACTCCATCTAAACATCCTATTTGTAAAGGCATTGGAGAAGATATTAAATTTATTGCTCATGAAACTGTCACTGTCGTCCCCCATAGTTTGATCTTGGGATGCAACCCACAGAAGTCACTCTTTAGTTAACCGTGTCCAATGAACTTCTCAACAGCTCCAAATGTACCTCACAATTGCAACAAAATGAAACGAGTTTTAGCACAATAAATGGAAGAATAAGAATGTTTGATAGAATTTCTGCCGCAAACACTAGCTCTTTAATGCTTAATATTTGACACTCAAAGTTAATGGCGACTACCCAAACATTAAGAACAGACGAATTTCAAAACACCGGCCCGGAGGCAAGTTCAGTCAAACAACATTAACAACTCAATGGCATTCTCTCTCTCTCTCTCTCATCTTATAGTTTATTATGCATAGTTAACACATGGATTTTACTTTGATATCAGTTGGCATTTGACAATTGAAATTAAACAAATCACAAGAGTTAGAATTAATCTTTTCTTTCCCTCGCCCATACGCTTCATCTCAATTCTACATTTGGTATCACAACTTGAATTCTAACTATTTTTGTTGTGATTTATGTTGTTTTTTTTTATATTGATATACGGTGACATAAATTTTGAATTCGTCACACATTGAAAGAGAATTTATTTCTAGATCTTGATTATTTAATGAAGATAAACTCGATTTGTGGAATATAATTTACAATGGTCCAAACATACCTACCAAAATGTAAAGTGGCCTAAGTGTTCCTAAGAGACGATTCATTAGATCGAATCTGTTGAATTTTCAAATAAACAAGTTGAGATGAATGCTTCGAATATGCATACATAAGTATGTATACTAAGGGACTGAATCAATTGGTTAATTTTCTCATGATGGACTGAGGATACGTTGCAATGCAATATGATTGACGTAGAGCTAATGTCTGTTTGCCGGGATTTCTCTGTTTCTTGTGATCTGATTTGTTGTCTTCTTACCTTTTTATCCCAAACTCACAATATTCTATTTCATCCTTGCTACTCTGTCCAGCGAGGATGCTGAACATCGGGTCCCATCTGTTTTTCTTTGCTCTTCTCCTCAGTCTGCATTCGGTCTAACCCCCTTTTGCAGCATTTCTTGAGCGAAAAAGCAAATAGGTTGTCTAGTGGAGGGCATTTCTTGCTCGTCTTTCTTGCTCAAGTTTCGAATGACTTTGTTACCTATTTCAAAAACTTGTTGGGAAGTAAGTCCGCTATCTCCCTCATAGAAAGGAGCGTTATTGAGGTTGGACCATTGATTGACTCGAACCTTAGTGTAAAATTAACAGAGGTCATCTCTTTTGCGAAAATCACAAGAGACATCCATCGGGGAGATAGCATTGGCAACGACAATGCTCCTCGTCCCGATGGTTTCTCTTCTAAGTTCTTCAAGGACTTGTTGGAAATCACTGGGCCTCTGTTTGTTAATGCGGTGTGCGAGTTTTTCTCCTCGGGACATTTATTAAAGCAATGGAATCATGCTCTCATTGTCCTAATCCCGAAATCCAATCATGCGCAGGAGGCTAAGAATTTTCGACCAATCTCGTGCTGCAACATTTTCTACAAAGTGATCGCCAAAATTCTTATGAGTAAGTTATCATTAGCCTTGGATTCCATTATTGACCCCGCCCAAGCAGGCTTCATTTTAATATAGAAATATGAAGGAGAATATACATCTCATGCAAGAACTCCTAATAAAATATAACACTAAGATGATCTCTCCAAGGTGCTGCTAAACGATTTCTTCAAAGGTCCAAAGGGCCTTATACAAAGAGATCCCCTCTCTCCATATCTTTTTGTCATATGCTTTGAGTACCCTTCCCTGCTTATTCATCACCGACTCCCAACTTTTGGGTTCAACTTCCACCCGATGTGCGATAAACAAAACATCACACACCTGACTTTTGTAGATGGTCTTCTATTACTCTCAAGAGGGGATCAAATATCCATAAATTTCCTCATCTCTTGCTTTGAAGATTTCAGCAAAACATTTGGCCTTCAAATGAACAAACAAAAAAAAAATTTCTCGACGGGCATCAAAGACAAGGACCTCCGTCAAATCATTTGAAGCACAGATCTTGAGACGGGGAAGCTGCCTTTTCGCTATCTAGGGATTCCTTTCGTGGCTAGGAAGCTTAACTCTAATATTAGCAGGAATTTCTTGTGAGGAAAATTTAGTGCCAATATTGCATGGTCAACCTTATGCCTTCCCAAAGAAGAAGGGTGTTTGGGCTTCTATGATCTTGAATCGTGGAACTCAGCTCTCTTCTCCAAAACTCCTTGGAATATTCACAGGAAAGATAACACTCTTTGGTACCGATGGATCTAGCACTATTACATTAAGCAGAATACAGACCTGGAAAGTTGGACAACAAGTCTCTCCTCTCGTGAAGAAACTCTTGCAAATTTACGACAGTTTGAAATAAAAAGTTGGATCAAAGGAAAACGCCGCCATCAATCTAAAGGCCTAGAAATTAAGCTCCAAAACCAAAGACCTATCGAAGATATATGATTTCTTCAAGCCCTCGGCTAAAAAAAACCATGGTTCTAGAGAGTCTAAATAGCCAGCCCAACCTCAAAGCATGCCTTCATCCTATTGCTAGCAGGTCTCAATCGCTTTAGTACCAAAGCGAAGCTGAGCTTCTTGGGAAATGAAGCCTCATGTTCTTTCTGTACAATCCATTTTGGAATCTGTCTCACATCTCTTATTCATGTGCCCCTTCTCCTCTTCCATTTGGTCAACCTTCAAATCAAAGTTTGGTTTCGTTTGGTAGATGTCCTTCATAGCCAGCGCTTTGAAATGGTCAATCAAAGAGGGAAAAAAAAAGAAAACACCAAGAAGACTCTGACTCTAAGGATCATTTTCTCTTCTTCAGTTTATCACCTCTAGGCCGCTCACAACTCCAAAATTTTCGAGGAGAAATTTGAACACCCGGACTTGGTTGTCAAAAGGATAGAGTTTCATGTCTTCAAGCTATTGTACACATATTTTCCAAGCCAGCTAGCTAGGATAGAATCTCCCGGAAGCTTTAGTTCTTTTGGTTGGATCTAGGTAAGCTCTCCAAGTTTCTTTTTCATTTTTCTTAATTGTGCTCCTTTGTTGTTTTGTTCTTTTTGTCACCGTGCATCTTGCTTTTCTATTAGTAAAATTTTGTAGCTAAATTGTAATCAAAAGTTGATCTAGTTGTTGAGTTTCTTTTTATGGTTGCAATGTGATGAGATGCTAACTTATGACTTCTCTGCTCCATCTTTGAAACTTTTCTACTTGTGCATCGTCCGTAAAAGGATGAGTTGCTAACATGTAGCTTTCTCTTTTTGGGACTTGGTTCAAGCAGATTCGATGTAAATTCTTATTTGTTTCAATATAATTAACTTACGCAAAAAAAAAAAACATAAACCAGCTAAAGAGAATATCCTGGAAAGGCTCCAAGAAACAGCTCTGCCATTATTTCCATGGCTGCCAGAATTGCGACACCTGACTAACTCTAGTTCTTAGGATATGAAATGACCTTAAAGAGTCAAACTAGAATGGGCTTGTTTTCCCATTTGAGAGGGGATGACATCGTAAATGTTGGTGCTTTTTACAGTCTTATCTAATTGATCCCTATCATCCTCTGTTGTTCCCATACCAAAGGGAACGCCAATTTTAAAGTAGTTATCAACATTATCTACGCAGAAGTGAAGTGAATAAAAGATACAACTTTAAGAAGAATGAATGATTGAAATCTTTTTTAAAACATAATAAATAATATATTTAAAATACTTTGAGATTATTACATTGTATTTTGAAAACTCATACATGTAAATTCATTTTAGTTTGTCATTTGAAAAACCATGATTCATAAAATATCTATCTGTAACATCCCACTTTTCTGGGTAACCTAAGCTTGTATGAATATAGCACGTTATGGCAATGGTACAATATGTGTTAAGGGATGATGGATGTTGAGGTGGTGTTGCACTTTTGAAATAGTAATTTAGATGATTTGGAAACAAGGTTGGATGTTAGAATAAAAGTTGTTAAGTGTTGGAGGTGGAAACTGGATCAAAACAAAGGAAAATGCCAGAGTTTCAGCCGTGTGGTAACACCCGACCCTTTCATCATAGTTCAAAGTTTTATAAGTATATCATCTTATATTTCAATTATTATTAAGGGTATGAAATGACGATTAACTTGCCAGAATTCAATTGTTAGAATTAGTAGTTGATAAAGTAAGGTAAATGTGAAAGTTAGAATAAATCAGTTTAAGTTTTCAATGGAAGTTTGAGAAAATGGAAAATGGAAGTTTGTGAATGAAGGACCGGTCAACCTATGAATAGTATCGGTCGACACCTTAGTCGTGAGGAACTTGGTCCGGTCGACCTACGTTAGAAACCGGTCGACCCTTGCAAGGTGAACCACCTTGACACAATGTTAATATTAGCCGATTTCAGAGATCTTAAGTTCTTCAAATGAGCTTAAGTTCTGCTCATAAAATTTAATAGACTTGTTGATAGAACTAAAGCAACAAAAATTACTCAATTTGGAGATCTTTAAAGAAAGTTATGAGTTTTGGAAATTTATAGTTAGTAACAACCACCAGGTTGAAAAATGATAATTGGGTAGTTTCAGTTTTCCTATTTTATCATGCTACCAATGAGCTTAAGTGACAAAGTAATCTTCTAAAAAGTTATAGAAGACATCAAAAGGAAAAGATTTATAGGTTGAACAACTCGATTGGAGTTGTGGTGCAAAAGTTATGCACGTTAAAAGTTGACAAATGAAAACTGGACTAAGGAAATATGAACTTGGGCGATATTCTGTGTTTCGTATAATTGATACCTTTACTCTCTGATTTTGAAGTTTATGTCTTCTACAAAGTTAAACTAGACTTAATAATAAAAATAATAACGTTTGAATCATAGAAATTTAAGTTTTAGAACAAAAGTTATGAAAGTTTTAAGTGGCAATCAACACCCTAATTGTCGGTCGACACCTTAAAACTCTCGGGTTTGAAAACCGGTCGACACTTTGACACAAGCGGTCGACACATTGACTTTTCAAGCTATAGAGGTCAACCTATGAACAGTGTTAGGTTGACACCTTGTGTAGAACCGGTCGACACCTTGTATAAAGTGCCGACCGCTCCTTGATAATATTCGAAAACTCTTCGTCTTTCACGCCTGAAATTATTTAAAAACTCATTTCTCCCAGCTGCTAACCCACTTTCCCGACCTCCCTCTTTCCTCTCCTGAGTTTTCTCAACCTCCAAGTGAGATTTTGTGAGTTTTATGAGTGTTTGAGAGTGAGTTTTCGAGTTAGGTACTCAAATTGGTGCAAAGGCGTGTATCAGAAGCTTGAGATGTGCCTTGGAAGTTTGAGCTGTGAAAGTTGAAGCCTAGGTACATATTTCTACTATTATTATGCTCCATTTATGAAATTGGAGAGCAAGATGGTAGAATTATTGTTAAATAGACGTGCATGTAAGAGATTTTAAGTGAAAACTTAAGGTTTCAAAAATATAAGACGAAACTGACTGATTTTGGAAAACATATATTTTAGTGGGTTGTCAGCTACGAATTTGGCCACGGTTTCTTCATATGAAATGTAGTAGACAAAATAAGAAATAGATTGATACCAATTACATGGAATTTGGATAAGTATAGAAAGAGTTATGAGCCCCGAAAGTTAGGTGAAAAATATAAATAAAATATTTGGTACTTATTTTAGTTAATTGTGATTTTTAAGGTGTTCTTGAAGACAAGTCAAGAACATTAAAGGAAAGTGAGTAGGAATTCAGCTTGGAAACGAGGTAAGAACTCATTGCTTGCGTTTTTCTCTTCGGGCCTACATCACAAAGGTTGTATTAAGAATTGTATGCCTAGTTTAGTCATAATAAGTATGATTAATAAGATAATGTGAATGTATACATATAATTACTGTTTTGGGGTGCATCACACCGTGCACATGTTGAGAGCTTGATTGGTGTAAACCTATTTGGGGTGCATCACACCGTGCACCGACCCAATAATATGAGATTGATTGGTGTTGTGTGACATTGAATTTCGTTTGTATCTTATAAGTAATACCTAAGTACGTAAAGCACGAAATGAACGATAAAAGTAAACTTATGATTATCTTGGAGATGTTTGTGCATTGAATTCTTGAATGATATTATGCTCACAAGTATGTACTTTTATGATAAATAATCAAGTTATGCATGCATTTATTCATGCATCATATTTTAAGAAAAGTTACGAAAGTATTTTATCATGCATGATTTCAAAACTTCGTCCAACCGTATGTTGAGAATGGGATATGGGGAGAGCTATCTCGAGGGAGACCAAATGGTGCTAATACCCTATCCCGAGAATTCTCTCATACGATGCATAAAAAATGTCAAGCAAGTAAAGATCAAGATTAAGAAAACTCGGGGGTGAAGTTGAATTGGCTGCCTTTGCAAGCGGGCCAGATGGTGCTCTGTGAGCTGCCCGTGAGGAAGGCCAGATGGTGTCATTCTCTCATTTATGTGTGTCTGCCTATTATGTCAAGATCAAGATCAAGTATCAAGTTAAGAATCAAGATAAAGTGCAAAATGAAACATGGTTTTAAGCATGACATGAGCATTTTAAGCGTGTAGGTGATACGATTTCTTACTGAGCTTCTCATTAGTTAAGCTTTGTGATGTAGGTGATGAAGCTCGGGATGAGGAATTTAGTCATCATCACGTGCCATGATACGTCGATGGAGCTACTTTGGAGCGAGATGTTTACGAAATTGAGTGACGACCCGTGGGTGAAGGAAGAAAGAAGTTTTAAATATTTTATTAAGTTTTATACAAACTTGTTTGAATGAATTGTCGTGTTTTGAATTATCATGTTAATAACTTATGTTAAGTAATTTGATGGGCAATGCTTGAATATTTTGTGTTATTGCCTATCTATGACATGTATTTAACGAAATGATATTTGGATATATATTTCTATGATGTGTTTTATAAGTATGATGAGATCACATTTTTAATAGTT
>QAOC01021142.1:0-31441 GCA_003255005.1 Begonia fuchsioides
AGTTTTTCTTATTAGAATTGAATAAAAAAAATTTCTAGGGTCTTAAGGGTTCGTGTTTCAGGATTTTAAGGTTCTAAAATTTAGAGTTCAAAGTTCAGGATTCCATAGTTCAGGGTTCATGGTTTAGGATTTCAGGGTTAAGGGTTCCACAAATGAGGGTTCCACAGTTGAAGGTTCAGGGTTCCAAGGTTAAGAACTAGGATTCCAAGGTTCAATATTTTTAGGTTTCAGCGTTCTAGGGTTCAAAAGTTCAGAGTTCCAGACTTTATGGTTTAGGGTTTAGGGTTCAAAGGTTATTCAGTTTTTCCGGTGCAACGTCTTTCTTAGACTGAAATATGTTCTTTTTTTACTTGCAGCAGAAAATATTTTATCATAAAAAATCGTTTAAGGCAATGCAAACTAAATTTACTGAAAATACATTTATAACATGTTAGGTCCATATATGCTGCACAACTAACTTTCTCCACATCTTCAATTTTATCATAATCAAACATATCTTTAAGTGTACAAACTCACTCCTTAGCATATGTTGTGCCCAATAAAGCAATCATAAAAACTAAATTTATTTAAAACATATTTACAACATGTTAGGTCCCTTAAACTATTTACAAGCTATAGATAGTAAGTATGAATGTATCAAGTAGTTAAATAACGTTCATAATACCAAAACAACAATCCATCATCATAAACCGAATCCTGTTTTTCTACATCATTTTATATGTGCATTTTATCTTGACATACAAAGCATAAAATAACATATTGTGGACTCAATTAAGGGCAAAACATATACAATACTACTTACTTTGTTTATCTTTAGCAAAGTTCTTCTAGTAGTTTGTACAATTGTGAATCACTTTCACCTCAATTACCTAAGATCATTCATAATTTTTAGAATCATACTTTCAAAATATCATAATTTGTTCTATACACCATGAAATGCTATGATTCGAAAGCTCATATGTCAGTCAAGGTATCTAATATGACGTTCTTTTAAAATATTAGTTAAAAATAACTGAAATTTTAAAATAGACTACAAGCTATCGAAGGGACTAAATGTGATGTGATGACGTGGACGAAAAAAATTTCTCTTGGCTTTGGCTCTCAAATTCCTTCCTCCTTTCCACGTAGGTTTCAAAATTTATAGAAAAATTACATCTGATCCTTCCAACATTTTGCTTCCCTCCCACTCCTTTATTTTCAAAAAATGGAGAATTCACCATTCCCACAAAATTCAAACCTTGACCCAGCCTTACAAATACTTCCATTGGCAATCTTCATCCTTAGTCTGAAGTTTTCTCTCTCCATCTTCGTCCACCCATTTGGCATCTCTAATAGCAAACATTGTACTCTGCGATCAAAGCAATAACAAAAATCTGTGTCCCTTCTTTGAGAGGTGCATCAACGACCTAGTTCTAGAAAGTGCCCTATTTTCTAAGAAACTGTATCAAAGAAGATGCATTTGAGAACCTCCTGCAGATATTACCAACCTCTTTGTAGTGGGAGATCATTCGGGCTCGGCTCAAGACATGTAATTTTCGTCATTTGTAGTCTCTCTTGTGCAAATGGCGACATGCAGAAAGAGAAGAGTGAGCGGTGAATATGCATGGATAGGAAAACAAGGTCCATGTCGCTGAGGGTGAGTTTCAGATGAAAAAACAGCCACCAGAGATTTTTGTTTTCCAATTTTTTTTTTCGACATCAGCTTTAATCCAAATTAAAAACCAAGATCGTCGCCAATAAATTAAAAATTGATTTTAGCTTCTCATGAAAACCTAGCATCAATTACATAAAATTAATCCAACTAGCTTACAAAAAACCTAGAGACGTAGTTTGTCATGGATCACATCCAAGTCATTTTCCCTATATTTTTGTTAATAAGAAAAATCCCCCATAAACATTGAGTTCAAGCTTTTTTCTCTTTTCAAACAATATGACTCTAACAACATATTTCATCTCTTTTCTACAAACTACACCATTCTCCATCATCGATCAACATAATTCTTTTATCAGCTTTGAGTCATTTTCATCATTTGCCTAATTATTCAAATTTGCTTAGATAATCTAGATTACAATCTATGAGATTGTTATGGTTACAACATAACAATAATGAGATTGTTTTCTAATCATTCGCTAACTTCATCCGAATATAGTGGAGATCTAAACCTATGACTACCGTACAATGCTTCATATGTGNGTACAGTAAAGTAAAGTAAGTAAGCAAGTAAAGTAAGGCAGAAAGCGGCGGCACGGGAATCGGGTCGTTACAGAAGTAGTCTTCTAGGGATGCCCTTGGAAAGCAGACTCATCGATTCAACTCTCTCTTACCTTCTTTATTAAATTAAACTAACAAATCAAAAAAAAATTAGATAAACCTAATTCACTTTCTTTAGTAAATGTAATATTGAATAAGCCAACAAATGACTCTTCTAGAGATGATGATTATCAATTAATCATGTTTAATGAGTATTGAAATATTTGAACTCCTTTATATTCCAATGTAAGATGTTGAAAAAGAAGAATATGGACAGTCTTAAGAGCATTCTAAGTTGTCTATTTCATGGATTTGAAAATGAAAAATGATGATTTAAACGACCATGGAAGCTTGGTGTCTAGACAACTGTGACTAGGAGCTTCATAGTTTGCCAGCGGATTTCGGGGATTGGTTTAAGAATAGAGTGGCTCGGGCTATTAAGGGAGATTTCATGGAAACCTTCAAGGAGTTGTTATGGAAAAACCTCCAAAATTCGTGCCCAAAGATTTATGCAAGCTGATCGGTGGGGCTGCTCGGCACAGGGTGACTATGCTCGAACAAAAAAAATTTCTACCTTGTTCAAGATGTAATGCAAAGGGCTTTTGGGAATACATTCCTAGTATCCTCTAAGCACAGAAAGAAAAATGCAACTCTTAGCTCAGTTGGCAAAACCCAAATGAGAACACACTCAACCCTCTTGCACATTTGGAAATTACCCACCCAAATGACAAAGTGACATTGTTTGAGTAAAACACCAATTTTTAACCATAAATTATAAAACCCGCCATAAACAGGAATTGAAAATGTTTGCAAATAGTTCTTTCAAACTACAAAAAATGACAAATAGTTCCCAGAATCCTTCCCAGAATCCACACCTTGAAACCCTCTTCTGAACGGGAAGAATACTTTTCACTTTCTCGAAGACAAGAGCTATCCTCAACACATCGTTCAAAGAATTTGGTTATTGTGGGATTATCCACTCCTGCAAATGCTCTTCAAGACCGTCGATAAAAATCCCTATTACCAGGTCATTGGGGAGACCATGCCCAGGCCATTTCTACAGTATAACCTGTAACTTCAAAAAGTAGAACGTACGGATGCCCCCTCTTCTTGATTAATCATTATAAGCTCAGATTCCAGGTTATCTACCAATCCGATTCAGCTGTAAAAAAGATACTTTATCGTTGCCCAAGTAAGCATAGGGTAGGGCTCGATGTTTAAATCAAACCAAAGCGTGGCCTCGCTAGTCCAGCCTGACGGAGAAGATCTTTGTCATCATTTTAATGGAGAAGACACTATTCGCTTGGTAGACTTTGGTAAACCTGCTTAAATGCGTCGCCGGACACTACTGGTCTACAATGATAAACCGGCAAAGATGCGGTGTTCAAGTAGGTCGTGGGTTGAGCGAGCGGAGGAAACTTAGGAGGGCTTGACGCCGAAGATCTTATCGCACTTGAACCAGTGGGTTTCAAAACCGATGCATGTGCTTGCAATGAAGATTGATCGGTCGAAGCATTGTTGATTATTTCTGACACAGTGAACGAAACGTCGCCACCGTCATAGTCACTCGCTGAATCTTCGAATTCGTCTCCGTCAAATTCATTAGGAGAAGAAGAGGAAAGTGGGTTGATTCATCGCCAAAAAAATCGGCTCTACGTCGGGGAAACAATTTAGAAGAACTTCTGAGTCTCTTGGTCATCTTTGATTTCTCCTACCAAACTTGACTGTGGAATCAAAACGGCAGATGCCAGAAGGTTTAGTTGAGTAAAAACAAGCGCCTGTTTAGAGGCGACGAGGTAGATGCGATTTTAATGTTACATGGGTCGACAAAGGGTTTAGTGGGAATGAGACGAAGATTTTTAATCGGTTACAAACAAGAGTTGAATATCTAAAAGGTCAATTCTATCTTTTTGAACCCTCAACGGTCATAATGGAATGGTCTGATGACCGTTGCCCTTGCCTTGATCACTCAGCAACGGTCTGATAGAGGCCGAGCTCTAGTGCGCACCTATTATCATTGTTCTAGATGTATTGGCGATGGTCACCCCCATTCTGCGTTTTCTTTTTCACCATTCGCACGGGCTGAGGCCTAAGGGAGAAGTTTAAAAATCCTACAATCACCGATGCAGCAAAGAAAATGACCCATCACCGCTTCACCATATGAGTTTGAACTTTTAGCCTGAATCTTGAAGTTTTCATCACCAATATCTGGCCGAGTTTACCGTTGTAAGATTCTGGGAAATTATCGGGGGCTGGCAGAGACCAAATTTGTCGAGTTAAATCCTATCTTCGTATTGCGTTTCCCCATGTCCAAACTATCCCAGGAGGAGGACCTGAAAATTCCAAGGGGTCTTATTTGTGCTTTTTTGGATGTTATTAGGTGAGAAAATTGACTCGCACGAATTTGTTAATGGACTCCGAGAAGCAAGTCTTTTTGGTGGATATTCTTGAAAGATAAGTGACAAAAGGGAAAGGAGTAATTACATGTCTGGCTACTGGAAATGATGTCTTAATATTGGGAACTAACAAAGGTTGGGTTGTTGGTGGATATTCTTACGGTAAGTTCATTAACTTTTATTCGTCACTTGATTGTTCTAATTTAACTCATGTTAATTTTACTCGTCAGTTAGTGGATTTATTAGTTTCAGTTATTGATTTTAGACAAAATAATATTGGGTCTTCTTGTCTAACTATTTGAATTTATGTCTGTTTAATGCTTTTTCATTTTGTGTGATAGTAGTTATATGCAGCTGATTTAAGCATAAATGATGTAATACCGATTTTGAATTTTGGCTGTAAAAGTTTGTTTAAAAAATGACTAAATTTTGTAAAATTTTTGTACTACTTGAAGAAATGTGTAGTATCAAGTTGCTATCAAACTTAAGGTTTCTAGATTATGTACAATATAGATGTTGACCTCTATGCAAGTCGTCTTGATGACTTGTCCATTCACAGAGTCTTTGTTGATCCTGGAGGGGAGCCATTGCATTGCCATACTTGTTGGCATAGGAGGTATTGATACGTTTTACATGCATGCAAAGTGGACAAAACCTCACCTTTTAACCAAATTAAAAGGTCTTCTTGTTAACACTGTTGCATGGAATAAAAAATTGATAACTGGAGGTCATATTGTGAGCTTACTCTTCTTTGATTTTTGTTTTTATCTACACTGAAGTTGCCTCTCATTCACATTTCCTATTATGATTATTTTTGGACAGCAACTACGAAGGACGTCATTTTTGGTACTGATGGTGGACAACTTTATGAACTTTCTGTAGAGGAAAAAAGAAAGAAGGAGAAGTATATAAAATTTTTATCTGAGCTCAAAGAGCTACCCGAAGCTTTCATGGTTTCACAGGTTTTTTTTTTTTTAAAATTAACACGTTTTTCTTGAGAAATTGTTCCTCGTAACTTTTTCTTTTTATTGTTGCTATTGGACATATCTTACTCAAATGGATCTTTTAATAAATAGTGCAATGATGATGCCCATGATTTTTGAAATCTTTGTGATTTGTGTCGGCGTGTAAATATAATTATATCAATTAAGGATTAACTGGGCTGCTTATTTTAGGAAACACATGAAACTTTACTATCTCTTTCTTTATTCATTATTTATTGTGATAGAAATGTTTTTACATTCTATTTTTAGAGTTATTTAGAAACTAAAGCTGATTGAAAATGAGTATTATTGGTTAATAACACTTGCTGAAATTTAGTAGAATGTTTTGTTATTTGTTTCATACAGATGGAAACAACCAATATCGTTGCTGGAACTAGATATTATGTAATAGCTGTCACTCCAACACGTCTTTTTTCTTTTACTTGAATTGGATCATTGGAGGTAAGTATATTTTTGAATAATGAAGATGAGTCTCACACTTATGGAGCAATGAATTCTATATTTTCTATGTTTATTCCATAAATATTTTGGGGCATTACCTTTAAAAGTTTTTAGTAGCCCCAGTAATTAGAAGTGAGTTTGTTTAGGTATTTTTAAAACCTACGTCTCAAGTGACCTTATAGGGATGATGTAGTTTTCTTGGAGTTTGTGACAATATTGTTGCTTTCTTACAATTCATTTGATTACAGATAGATCTGCGTAGTTTCTTGCAATGTTTTGTTTCTTAGATGTCTGCTCTGCCTTGGATTTTCAAAGTCAAATAGAATTAACACTTTTTTCCTCAAAGATATATTGTGAGTGATAAGCTTTTTTCCTCGAAGATATATTGTGAGTGATAAGCTCTTTATCACTTGTATTTTGTCTTTCCTTTCTGCCAATTTTTTCGTCATCAGTAGATACACTTAGTTTTCGCAAAATCTGATAATTCATTATCAACTTCATTATTTAAAAACTAGCTCTAAGCTTTTGAACAGGTTTTTAGATGGTGAATTCGGTGTTACTTTGTTTATTATTGCTAGCTAATCATCGTTCATATAGTTTGTGTTTTCTAGTTACTTGGAACGTGTAGTACATTTCATGGAACTACCCGGTGAAATACTGAACAGGCAAGTACTATTAATGGATTTATCTTGTTCATATTATCTTGTCATTTGCGAATGGCTTGCAAAAGATTAAATAACGTATCATGTAAACTGTGATTTTTATTTATTACACAATTCATTAGTTAGCAAGTTAGTGAAAAGATATTTTTCTTGCCTTTTCTGTTCGGTGACCATAAACTTTATGTCCTAATTATTTAAGTGAACTACATTTTTTCATCAAACAAAGAAGAGCTACACATTTTTCTTGGCTTTCTAGAGCTGGAATTTATCACGGTGGCTTAAATTTTGGAGCTCAACTCAGGTGGGGAATAAATTTCCAATACACATGTTTTTTATGGCAGCTATTCCATATAATTAATTTGTTTTTGATGGTGATCGATATCTTCTTGATGATTGTTCCCTATAGAAAAGTTCCATTGTTCTATTTTCCCTCTTCTATGTCGTTAAGCCTAAGACATGTTCTTCTTAAAGTCTAATTGATTTATGGAAGAGTAATGTTTGATTTATCTTCTTAGCATATCCTCTTAACTTATCTTCTGACGTGTCGAATTGTAATTAGTCTATTAAATTTTTGTTAATATATTATAATTAAAATAGTTATTTATATATTTATTGCACTAATTAGAATTTGACACGTTAGATAGTAAGTTAAGATGGTATGCTAAGAAGGTAAACTTAGCATTATCCTTTATGAAAATACCAACTTTATTTATAGTTTCACATATTTCTTATGGGAGCTATTCCATATAATTTTTTTTTATGTTCAACAATATCTTCTAAAACTTGTCCCGATAGAAAAGTTCATTGTTTTGCTTTCCCTCTTCTATATGGTTAAGCTTAAGACATGTTCTTCTTAAAGACTAAGTGATTTATGAAGATACTGTATTTATAGTTTTTTTATTAACCTTTTGTGCAGCTCACCTGAAAATTTTAGAACTACTTGAAAATTTTGATTTATTTATTCTATACTATCAAACCTGAAATTTGACGCCTGAAATGCTATTAAAATTACATCTTCATCTTTTAGATAAAAAGTCAACCAATAACTTTATGGTGGGGTTGAAGAACTTGTATTTTTTGCTAGTCTCAAGGATCTTTATGAAATTGTCGTCCACTATTATATTCAGGTACTCTAAAATTGTGATGAAATGCTTTTAATGTTATCCTGCTCTTTTTATTTACTTATTATATACTTCTAAACTTAAAATGTGACGCTTAAGAGCTTGAATTTAGAATATTCTCTGAGATGCCATTGAAATTACATCTTCATCTTTTAGTAAAAAAGTCAACCAATCACTTTATGGTTGGGTTGAGAAGTTGGTATTTTTTGCTAATCTCAAAGATCTGTACAAAATTGTCGTAAACCATTATATTCAGATACTCTATAATTATGATGAAATGCTTTTAATGTTTTGTTGCTCATTTTACTTATTTATTGTACACTTCTAAACTTGAAATGTGATGCTTTAAAAGCTGAATTTGAGAATATTCTCTAAGATGATATTAAAATTAAATTTTCATCTTTTAGAAAAAAAAGTCAACAAATCGCTTTATGGGTTTGTTGAGGAGCAGATATTTTTTGCTAGTTTCAAAGATCTGTATAAAATTGTCGTCCACCATTATATTCAGGTACTCTAGAATTGTGATGGAATACTTTTAATGTTATCTTGCTCATTTTATTTATTTATTATATACTTCTAAACCTGAAATGTAACGCCTTAAGAGCTTTATTTGAGAATATTCTATGATATTCCATCAAAATTACATCTTCATCTTTTAGTAAAAAAATCAACCAATCACTATAGTTAGGTTGAGAAGCTGGTATTTTTTGCTAATCTCAAAGATCTGTATGAAATTATCATCCAACATTATATTTAGGTACTCTAGAATTGTGATGAAATGCTTTTAATGTATACTTCCAAACTTGAAATGTGATGCTTTAAGAGCTGGCTTTCGGAATATTCTCTAAGATGGCATTAAAATTACATCTTTATCTTTTAAAAAAAATAACAAATCACTTTATGGTTTGGGTGAGGAGCTGGTATTTTTTGCTAATCTCAAAGATCTATATGAAATTGTCGTCCACCATTATATTTAGATACTCTAGAATTGTGATGGAATGCTTTTAATGTTATACTGCTCATTTGATTTATTTATTATATACTTTCAAACATGAAATGTGATGCTTGAAGAGCTAGATTTGGAAATATTTTATGAGATGCTAATAAAATTTTATTTTTATCTTTTGGAAAAAAAGTCAACCAAACACTTGATGGTTGGGTTTAGTAGCTGGTATTTTTTGTTTGTCTCAAAGATACTTATGAAATTGTCGTACATCATTATATTCTTGTACTCTAAAATTGTGATTGAATGCTTTTAATGTTATCCTGCACATTTAAATTATTTATTATAAACTTTCAAACATGAAATGTGACGTCTTAAGAGCAAGATTTGGAAATATTTTCTAAGATGCCATTAAAATTACATCTTTATCTAGGAAAAAAATTAACAAATTACTTTATGGTTGGGTTGAGGGGCTGGTTTTTTTTGCTAGTCTCAAAGATTTGTATGAAATTGTCGTCCACCATTATATTCAGATACTATAGAATTCTGATGGAATGCTTTTAATGTTATCTTGCTCATTGTATTTATTTATTGTATATTTTAAAACTTTAAAAGTGACGACTTAAGAGCAAGATTTGAGAATATTCTCTGAGATGTCATTCAAATTACATCTTCATCTTTTAGAAAAAAAGTAAACCAATCACTTTATGGTTGAGTTGAAGAGGTTGTATGTTTTGCTAGTTTCAAAGATCTATATGAAATTGTCGTCTACCATTATATTCAAGTACTGTAGAATTGTGATTGATGCTTTTAATGTTATCCTGATTATTTGATTTATTTATTCTATACTTCCAAACCTAAAATGTGACGCCTTAAGAGTTGGATTTTGGAATATTATCTAAGATTCCATTAAAATTCCATCTGCATCTTTTAGAAAAAATGTCAACCAATCACTTTTTGTGGGGTGGAGGAGCTGGTATTTTTTTGAAGTCTCAAATATCAATATGAAATTGTCATCCACTATTATATTCAGGTACTCTAGAATTGAGATGGAATGCTTCTAATGTTATCCTGCTCATTTTATTTATTTATTGTATAATTACAAACTTTAAATGTGACGCCTTAAGAGCTGAATTTGAGAATATTCTCTGAGATGCCTTTAATATTACATCTTCATCCTTTAGAAAAAAAGTCAACCAATTACTTCATTGTTGGGTTAAAGAGCTGGTAGTTTTTGCTAGTCTCAAAGATCTATATAAAATTGTTGTCCACCATTAGATTCAGGTACTCTAGAATTGTATTGGTTTGTTTTAAATGTGATCCTGCTCTTTTGATTTATTTATTGTATATATCCAAACTTGAAATCTGAAGCTTTAAGAGTTTGATTTGAGAATATTCTCTAAGATGCAATTAAAATTACATATTTCTTTTTAGAAAAAAAGTCAACCAATCACTTGATGATTGGGTTGAGGAGCTGGTATTTTTTGCTAGTCTCAAAGATCTCTATGAAATTTTTGTCCACATCATATTAAAGTAGTTTAGAATCGTGATTGAATGCTTTTAATGTTATCCTTCTCGTTTTACTTATTTATTGTATACTTTCAAACTTTAAATGTGACGCCTTAAGAGCTGGATATTGAAATATTCTATGAGATGCTATTAACATTACATCTTCATCTTTTAGAAAAAAATTTAACCAATCACTTTATGGTTAGGTTCAAGAGCTGGTATTTTTTGCAAGTCTCAAAGATTTGTATGCAATCGTCAACCACCATTATATTCAGGTACTTTAGAATTATGATGGAATGCTTTTAATGTTATCTTGCTCATTTGATATATGTATAGATACTTACAAACTTAAAATGTGACGCCCTTAAAAGCTTGATTTGGGAATACAGTTTAATCTAGATTTATTATATAGATTTTTTCTGTTTATATATGGTTGTGGTGAAGATATTTGTCCTTATCCAAGATTATTAATTATCTTTATCGTATTAGTGATCCTCTTTGAATATCTTAGAGAACTTTAATGTACTCATTATTAATATAGTGGAGCTTTACAGTGTTACTCGCTCGTTGTTTTTCGATCGATTGAGATGGTTTTCCTATGTAAAAATATTGTTACCACATATATAGCTTATGTTTCCATTATATGCATTATTTCGGGTGTCTTAAATTTTTTATTGAAAAAAATATATAATTTTGTTGAGATTTGACACCCATTTAAATCACAATATCTTTTAAATAAATATTTATTTTAGATAATTAATTTGTTTAACAATATTTTAATTATTATTTCTTAACAATTGGTATAAGAGTTGTGTTTGACGATTACTTTAAATCTATGTCAAAATGGAAGAGCAAAATTCTATCATGATGATGAAATTAAACTCCAGAAATTATGTCATTTAGTAAAGGAAGATATTTCATCTACTTTGTAAATATCTCTTTTGTATGACAATGAGTACCACCAACAACCAACGAGCCCGTGAAACCAACAAACAAAAACAAGCAAATATTAGCCAAAAGGGTGAGCTAAATCTACAAGGTCATATCGATGATTTGTCTACAGTCCTCCACCGACTCATGAGAAAAATAGAAGAGTTAAATAGGAAAATTCCTTGAACCCCTAGACCACGAGGAAAGACTAGGATTGTGACGAGAGAATTTTGCCTACCAATTTTGCGAAAGAAGTTTGCTTGATAAAGCTGTGGAGCAAAAGATGTCTCCTAGCCATAGACGAAATTGAGCACATTAAGGTTATTGTACCTCCATTTATGGGCACTAGTAATTGTGATGTTTTTCTCAATTGGTTGGATAAAGTAGATAAGGTGTTAGAATTCCATAACTATTCGGACGAAGAAAAAATACAACTAGTATATTTAGAATTATTCAGTTATGCACATTTGTGGTGGGATAATGTCAAGTCTAAAAGGAGAAAAGAGGATCATCAAAAGTCTATGACTTGTAGATTGATGATGTGATTGATGAGAAAGAGGTTTGTACCTCTCCATTACCAGCAAGAACTTATGTTACAATTAGAAAGCCTTAACCAAGGACCATCCACGATTAAAGAATATCTAACTGAGTTTGAAACTTTAAAGATTAGGTATGGATTGGAAGAACCCAAAGATTTGGTTGTTGCACGGTTTGTAAAAGGGCTCAAGAAGGAGATTAGAAATATTGTGGAATTGCAAGCTTTTGAATCAAACAACATTGAAAGTAGAGAGGCAGATTAGGAGAAATGGAAAATAAATTAGTACTCGACTCACTCTTAAACCAGACATTCCATTCAAGCTCTCACAAAGGGTTGAAGAAAAGGTACCATTTGAAAGATATTGGCCAGCAAAAGGAGTGGAACAAAAGAAGGAAGGTCAAGCCATTGCAAGACCAAAGGCTCAAGAAATTAAGTGTTTTAAGTGCCTCAGCCTTGGAAAAATTGCTACAAAATCTACCAACAAATGAGTTATCTTGATTTTTTGAGGAAACTCAAGAGGTCAACAGTGAGGAAGAAGAGCCAAAAGATATTTATGAAGAAGAGGAAGGAATGGAAGAGGTATGCCAGCCAAGAAGGATCTCTCTTGTTTGTTATAAGGAGAGATTTAATTTCCAAAGCCACAGGAGATCATACGCAAAGGGAAAACAAATTTCATACTCAATGCTTGGTGATGGATAAACTTTGTTTCCTATTTATTGATGGAGTTGTACAAATGGTTATTCAACAAATTTAGTAGAGAAATTGAAGTTGGAGAAAACCAACCATCCCCGACTGTAACTATTTAAATGGTTGAATGACAAAGAAGACATTAGGTGACCAAGAAAGCTACCATAGAGTTTGTTGTTGTAGGGTACATGGATAAGGTTTTGTGTGATGTGATTATGATGAATGCAAGACAACTTTTGGGAAGGCTTTGGAAATTTGATAGGAGGATTACACCTTATGGTTTTTATAAATTATTGTTCTTTCAAGCATGGAAGAAATAAAATGCATGAAGCGCTATGTGGTTTAGTGGAGGAAATCTAAATGAAAGAATCTATTCAACATAAAACAATGCTTATTATGTTAAGTGTTGAAGAAGATACTGCTATCATGCAAGGTGATCAAGAATACAAGCCCAATAGCCCCAGCCTACTACATGATATTGAAGGGGCAAAGAACATAACTTTTACTTGACCAATAAGTAAATCAAATTATACGTGACCAGCGAGTAAATCTTTGGGCAAATTTTAGAATCTCTCCAAATATATTTTAGTTTTCTAAGATCTTTCTAGTTCCTAATTTACTTAGAAATTTTGCAGCCTATTTAAAGGCATCCAAGTTATTGTGAAAGACACAACTTTTATGATTAATTCACCTTGTATGTTTGGAAAGAATTTTCTCTTTGGTTCTTTGCGAAGAACACAATCTTCATCAAGTTAATTCTTGATATATCAACTTTGATAGCTTTGGTTCTTACCGACAAGTTTGCTCTGGGTCAAGCTTCTTGTTTGATAACTTAGGTAACGTCAGCAAGGTTTGATCGGGGTCAAGTTCCTTGTACTTGATTCAAAGGCGTTCTAGGTATTTTTTATGCATTGTTGAAGGGTCTTGGGTTACTTGTGGTTCTCATCATTAGGTCTTAGGGCTTACATCATAAGCATAGTGATTAGAGTTTAGGGCTTACTGGGCTAAGGCTTAAGGATTATGGCTTAGGACTTAGGACTTAGGGCTTAAAGCTTAGGGCTTAAAGCTTAGGGCTTAAAGCTTAAGGCTTAAGGCTTAAGGCTTAAAGCTTAGGGCTTAAAGCTTAAGGCTTAAGGCTTAAGGCTTAGGGCTTAGTACTTAGGGCTTAGAGGTTTGGGTTAAGGACTTAAGGCTTAGTGCTAATAGCTTACGTCCTACGTCTTGGGGTTTAATGCTTAGGGCTTGGGTCTTAGAATTTAGGGCTTACGTCTTAGGGATTAGGGCTTAGGGATAAGGGATCAGGGCTCAGGGATCAGGGCTTAGAGATTAGGGTTTATGTCTCACGTCTTATGGCTGAGGGATTATGGCATTGGGCAAAGGCTTAGGGAGTACACCTTAGGACTTAGGGCTTAAGGCTTAGTGCTAAGGGCTTAGAACTTAGTGCTTAGGGTGTAGGTCATAGGGCTAAGGCTTATGGCATAGTGCTTAGGACTTAAGGCTTAAGGATTATGGCTTAGGACTTATGGCTATGGGCTTAGGGCTAAAGGCTTTAGGATTACGTCAAATGACCTAGTGATTAAAGTTTTGAGCTTTAGGCAAAGAGCATCAATCTTTGATCTTATGGCTTGGCTTCGAGCTTAGGGCGTAAAGATTAGGTCTTAGATTTTATATCCAAGAGCTTACGTCCTACGTATTAGTGCTTAGGACTTAGAAATTAGGGTGCACGTCTTAGGGCTTAAGGCTTATTACTTAGTGCTTAGCGCTTAGGACTTTGGGCTTAGGGCTTAGGCGTAGTGGTTTAGGACTTAGGGCATATGAATTAGGCATATGGGTTAAATGCTTATGGTGTAGGGTTTACGTCTTAAGGCTTAGGGTTTACCATTTAGAGCTTAGGGTTTAGGGTCTACGTCTTAGCACTTAGAGGGTAAAACTAAAGGCTTAGCACTCATTGCTATTGGCTTAGGCTAAAGCTTAGCGCTGAAAGTTAGGGCTTAGGTCTTAGAACTTAAGGTTTAGCGTTAATGTCTTAGCACTTTGGGCTTAAGCATTAGGTCTTAGGGCTCACGGCTTCGAGCTTTGAGATTAGGGCTTAGTGGTTAGGACTTAGGTATTAGGGCTAAGGGTTAAAGGCTTAAGGCTTAGCACTTAGGGCATATTTCTTAATATTTAGCACTTAGGGCTTAGGCCTTAGAACTTAAAGTTTAACTCTAAGAGCTTAGGGCTTACCTCTTAGGGCTTTAGGGATTTAGGTTTATGACTTAGGGATTGGGGCATTGGGTGAGGGATTTGGGCTTAGAACTTAGGACTCAGCGCTTAGATCTCAAGGGCTAAGGCTCAAGGCCTAGGTCTTAAGGCTTTGGGCTTTGGGCTTTGAGATTTGAGCTGAGGCCTTATCTCTTAGAGCTTAAGGCTTACGACTTAGGGTTTAGGGCTTTATATTTACGTCTGGCGTCGTAGGGCTTAATGTTTAGGGCTTAGAGCTTAAACCTTACGGTTTAAGTCTTAGGCCTTAGGGCATATATCTTAAGTACTTAGGGTTTAGGGCATAGGGCTTAAGGTTTAGGGCTTAAAGCTTAGGCCTTATAGTTTACGGTTTGAGCTCGAATAATCAATGAAAAAGAATGATAAAAGAAAGAAATAGAAAGTTATATAAATGTCATTGGGAATGGGTTTGTGTTGGACTCAAGTTTGTGGCTCTCAACATTTGGAATGGAGTTGGATGTCCCATTAGGTGGACTCAATTTTTTGGTCTATCAATCCTTGCTAGGAAGCCCCAATGATAAGAGAGTACAGAAATCAAAGAGAAGAAAATTCTTTTGGCCACAAATAATGTTGTCATGTTGGAAAAATTAAAGCAGCTCCATTAAGCTTTTCACTAAAGTAAGCAATTGGCTTGGAATCATGCATCAAACACCACCAATACCTTTTCCGGACGCATCACATTTAATTTCAAATAATTTATCAAAATTAGGTAACACAAGTAACGGTGCACTAATAAGTTTATCTTTTAGAAGGATGAAAGTCTATTCATGTATTTTTGTCCATTTGAATTCAGCATGCTTTTAAACAAGATCATTCAAACATTGCCACGATAATATTAAAATCTCGAACAAATCTTCTATAAAAACTTGTCAATCCATGGAAACTCCTAATCTCACTTGCATTCTTTGGTATTGGCCACTCTTTAATCACCTTCACCTTCTCTTGATCCATCGAAATTCCTTTTTATCCTACAACAAAACCAAGAAGAACTACCGAATCCATGCAAAAAAGGCACTTCTTCAAGTTAGGATAAAGAAGATTTTCTTGTAAAGCAATAAAAACTAGATTTAAATGTTGAACATGTGCATCTAATATTTTGATATATATCAATGTATCATCAAAGTATACAACAATAAATATTTTGATAAAAGCTCTTAGCACATGATTCATTAATCTCATAAAAGTACTTGGTGTATTAGATAATCCAAACGGCCCACCAACTACTCATAGAGACCATACTTAATTTTAAAAGCGGTTTTCCATTCATCACCTTCTTTCATCTGTATTTGGTAATATCCATTCCTTAAATCTATTTTTGAAAATAAACATAAACCATATAATTCATCAAGCATGTCATCCAACTTTGGAATAGGATGTGGATACTTTATCGTGATCTTGTTGATAGCTAGGCAATCCACACAAATTTGCTAATTCTCATCTTTCTTTGGAACTAAAATCACAGGAACCAAGCATGGACTAAGTCTCTCTCACGAAACCCTTCTCTACTAGCTTGTCCACTTGTTTTTGGATTTCTTTTGTTTCTTCAGAATTAGCTCAGTAGACCGCTCTATTGGGAATTGAAATAACAGGCATAAAATCAATTTGGTGTTTGATTCCTCTTAAAGGAGGTAACCCACTTTGAACTTCTTCGGGGAACAAATCTTCATTTTCCTTTAAAAGAGTAGAAACAACACTTAGAAACAAAGGAATTGGGTCGCTAGTAGAAAGATAATTATCTTTGTACAAGAGTACAAGTACTTGTTGCCTTTCAAACATCACACTTTTTACCTCACTTTTTCTCGCTATTCAACTCATTTTCCCACTCTCCTTTTGTTTTATCTCTCGCTTTTGTGTTTCTCGCTTTGCCTTTTTTCTACTATCTTCTGCTTTTCTCTCACGCTCTATTTTTCTCTCATTGCTCTTTTTTTACTCTTTTGCTCCATATTGGCTTTTCTCTCATTTTAAAATCTCTTATAATTTTCTCTTGATCTTCACTAACTTCTCCCAATTTAATTGACTTGAGAATGATTGTCTTACCATCTTGAACAAAGCTATACTCACTCTTGAACCCTTTATGCTTGACTTTTCAATCAAATTGTCATGGTCTTCCTAATAAAATATGTGTTTCTTGCATAGGAACCAAATCACAAAGAACCACATCATGATATTTTCCAATGGACAGAGCAATTTTCACTCGTTTGGTAACCTTCACCTCACCACAATCGCTCAACAGCTGTAGCTTGTACAAATTTGAAAGCTTTTCAGTTTCCAATCCAAACTTATCCACTAACAAAGTACTAGCAACACTAGTGCAAATTCCACTATCAATTATCAAACTACACACCTTGTTATTCACGTGACATCTAGATAAAATATATGTGTTCTCTTTGTACTTCATCTCCATTTTCCTTGGCTTGAACGTTGAGCACGCATCTAGTGAATAAGAGTTCACCTCTCATAGGATCCTCTACCTCGGCATTGCTACAATCTTCTAGTGAGGGCATCTCGCCATCACTTGAGTTCTCAATTTCACCATCTCCATTGTCACGTATTATCATTGTTCTTTTATTTAGCTAAGTCCCAAAGAAGCATAGTGGCTGAATTCTTGACAACAAAAACATTTAGTTTCTCAAGCTCTAGTCGTTAGAGTAGTTTCACTCGTACCTTTTATAGAAGCGGTAATTGTTATCTTTCCCATTAAATCTGCCTTAGGCTTTATATTTTGTTTCTCGTGCCTCCAAGTTGATTTCAAATTTGAGTTTGAAAAAGACGCACCGTTTTAATTTCCCTTTGATTTCAATTGTTGTTCGATTTTGATAGACTTGTGTAATAATTCCTCTATGTACACACAGTACTGCTTGTCAACTATGTTATAAATTTCTCTATTCAATCCTCCAATAAAATGTCTCAGGGTTGCTTCTTCCTCTTCGTATAAAGTCTCGTCTTTCTTTACACTTGTTTTTTTTTTTCTAAACGTTTTATTTTAACAAAAATTTGTTAATTAATTCATTTACATTAAAACACAGCAAAAAACTTGATTAAAAAGCAAACCCATTAAAATTATAAAACCAGCACACAATTTACATTTCATGTTAACAAAACATAAGGTTTACAAACTGTACAAACACTTATTTTACAAAATATGTTTTTTCATAGCAAAACACATTCTTAAAAGCAGCTTTCAAAATACATATAAGTTCATTTTACATGCCACACCACCAGATTGGTTGACACTTATTATGATCGGTTGCCCCTTAAAGGAAGTACAGTTTGACACATTATTCAGAGGTCGACACCTCAATGTGTTCTTCCCAAACTACAATCGACATTTTATAGGACCGATCGACCAACCTTCAGAGATAATTAAAGGAGGAGCCAAAATTTATATGGAACATTGGGATAAATCAAATTAATATTATTAAATTTATATTAAGATGATTGATGACTTTGAGGAGCAGCTTAGAAGGGGTGAATGGATTGACGACACCGCGTGCTTACTTTCCACATCCACCTTGCATAATTTACCTTTTCATTTTAACCCTAGCTAAACTTCATCTTCAGCCATCTTTGAGCTACGAAAATACTTTCTCTCCCTCTCTGTATTTTCTCTATATTTGAGATTTTTTGTGAAGTTTTGGTTAGAAGTTAAGTAAGAGAAGAGTTTTGTGCACCTAAAGTGAAGTTAGTCCACCCTAAAGCAAGGAAAGAAAGAAGAGGCGAAACCACGACCAAGAGGTTTACGATTTGAAGTTCTCTATTCTAAGGTATCTAATCTCACCCTAAAATGATATTTAAGTTGATGTATTAGCCTTCAGTGGTTGATTGTGCATAATTTGGATGTATTATATCAAGTTATTCAAAATTTCAGACAATTATGTGCTATTTCAGAATTCAAATTTTTGAGTGGTCTTTGATTGGTCAATTAACTTCGACTTCCTTAGATGATTTAAAGTATACATATTAAGGATGATTGTGACACTTGAATAACTTTAAATAGATTAGTGTAGCTCAAGTTACATAGGTTTGAAGTTGCTGCAAAAACAGGGAGGTTCCGAGATTTCTCATTTGAGTTTTGTTTATGGTATTAGAGTTACAAAGTAATCAAGTAGAAGAAATTAAGCTATAAAGTGACCAAATTTACGCTAAGGATCTAAGGTAAGTCAACATTGCTTGTCTTTGGCCTAGAAAGGGGTCTACATTACAAAGAGTAGTTCTTGAGGATTTACATGAATTGTTATAGTTAAAATGTGACTTTTATAATTCATGCATGATACTGAAATGTTTGGGGTGTAACGCACAATACACCGACCTCAAGGCATTTGAGGATTGTTTGTGTGCATGTTTGCTATTGATTAAATGTTTGTTATATTGTATTAGAATTTAATGTCATTTCTTGAGGGTATGCTAAAATTGTATGTCACCATGTTCATGCATCATGTTTTCATATAAGTATGAAAACATTTTACATGCATTGTTTATATGATGTAATCCAATTGAGTATTGAAGGTGGAATTGAGTAAAGCTGCCTCGAGGGAGGCCATACGTTGCTAAACCTCAATTTTGTCATACTTTCATTATTTAATGCATAATGTATGTAATTATCTAATTTTCTAGGTGGGAATGAACTTGGTTGTCCTATACTATAGACTGTACGACTGCAATTAATTTGGCTTTCATGGACTATATGGTGCCTTTCATTAATGCACGATGTGTTGCCCACACTAAAGTAATTACGTGAAAAGAAATTAAATAAATTTATATGGAAAGTCGCATGGTTTTAAAAAATGCATGGTCATGTAGTTCATATTTAGGACATTGTATGTTACTTACTGAGCCTTAAGCTCAATAGATTAAGCTTTGTAATGTAGGTGATGACATTGAAAGTGATGAGTTTACTCCTGATTCCTAGATTGATGCAATGGATGGAGTATGAAAAAAAAATTGGTGCAGATGCTTGGGATCGTTAAGCGAATTCGACCGGTGGTGTAACATGTAAAATGAACTTGTATGTGTTTTAAAAGTTACTTTTAAGAAAGTGTTTTGGTATAAAAAAACATATTTTGTAAAATAAGTGTTTGTAATGTTTTGTAAACCTTATGTTTTGTTAACATGAAATTTAAATTGTGAGTTTGTTTTATAATTTAAATGGGTTTGTTTTTAATAAACTTTTCCGTTGTATTTTAATGTAAATGAGTTAATTGACACATTTTTGTTAAACTAAAACATTTAGAAAAAAAGTAAGTGTAAAGAAAGACAGGACGTTACACTCCAGCAAATGAAACATTATATAGTAATAATATAACATGCTAATTAAAGACACATCTTTATTATTCAACTTCTGTGGACTTCTTCAAGTAGATTCTAGCAACCTCTCGAGTGGCTTATTCAAGTAACTGCTTTAGCTAAGTCCCAAAGTAGAACATGCTTAGGAAGCTCCATGTCCATAATTGAAGGGTTTGTCTCCATATTATGCTCCATATACTTTGCTGTAAAATGAACAACTTTGTTAGTTAAAGTCTTGGCTCTTGACCGCGTAGTTGCACCTATCACCTAACCTCTTAAAAACTTTTTGCATGTCCTTTAAGCCCACTCAAATGCAGCAAAATGTGTAAAATAAAGCCGCTATGTAGGTTGAGAGGACGAACGATTGTTTTGAGAAGCGCACAATGCATTTTCTACGTCGTACAATTTTTTTGCACCTTAGCAACCGATCGACACAGAATAGCTCTCAAGAATTGATTCGGTCAACACCATGGTTAAGCGGTCGACACCTTAGCAACCGGTCGATACCTTAGCAACTGGTTGACATAGAATAGCTCTCGAGAATTTCTTCGGTCGACACCATGGTCTAGCGGTCGACACCTTCACCGACTTAAGTTGAAAAGTGAGCCAAAACTTGGAGAATTCTGATTGGTGGAAGTGAAAGAAAGGTTGTTTTTGCTTAATAAAGGACATAAAAGGCATTTGGCTGTCATTTTTCCTTCCAACCACGATTTATTCTCTATTTTCTCTGGGTTCTTACGTCTTGACCAGGGGAGAGTGAGATTGAGATATAGAAGAGGTATTGTGAGGGAAAAGAGTGAGAAAGTTAGTTATCTTAAGAGAGATGAGGTGGAAAATTCTAAAATTTTGAGGAGGCTGAAGTTCAAGGTATTTTTCTATCCTCTGAGTTTCTTTTTAGTTCAGCAATGATAAAATGATGGTATTGGTTGAATTGGTGGATAAAATTGAATGATTTCATGTCAATTGTTGTGAAATTAATTAATTACGTACAAGGTTAGGATTTTGGAGATTCGGTTGAATTTTGGTGTGAATTTGAGTTTATTTCCCTTATAAGAGTGAGAGTATACTCTTAGAGTGATCTATAGCCGTTTGAATCACTCAATTCAGAGCTATGTATACAAAGTTATGGATGTTGCAAGTAAATAGACAGAAACTGGGGAGAACTGCGGTAGACACCTTAGAGGTTAGGTCAACCGGTTCTCGATTTAAAAAATTTATGCTCTCTGTTTTGTCAACATTGGTTGATACCTTATAGGTTAGGTCGACCGGTTCTTGATTTCAAGAAATGCATGCTCTCTGTTTCGTCAACATCAGTTGACACTTTATGTTACGTTAGTTTTCTTAAATTTGTGTCTTCTAAGAAGTTATAGTAGACTCTTTAAGGAACCATTTGACACCTTGATCATTACAAATGGATCATTATAAATGAAGTTATAGTTTTTTGAAGTTGGAATAGAAAACAAAAGTTAAAAATCAGGAGTGTTGGAACCGATTTTGGAATTCTGTGTTATACATGCAGTTATGTTGCTCCATGGAAATTATGGTCTTCTAATGGACTTTAATAGACACCTTGAGTAATTCAATGTCACAAGAATCGACTCAAATAGATAAGTGGATAGTAAGTTATAACTTTATGCTATAAAACAGGTCATGTTACCTGACTTCTAATCTTTGAATGATCTATATGTTTAGGTCATCAATTGGATTAAAAAGGGACTCAAGTGGATTAATTCAAGCTAGCTGCTAAGGTAAGTTAGTATTAAGATTGTTTGGCCCTTAAGTGGGACTGCATTGCANAAATTATGGTCTTCTAATGATCTATATGTTTAGGTCATCAATTGGATTAAAAAGGGACTCAAGTGGATTAATTCAAGCTAGCTGCTAAGGTAAGTTAGTATTAAGATTGTTTGGCCCTTAAGTGGGACTGCATTGCAAAGATGAGGATGTATGTTTATCGTGTGTTGTATGTTATTTAATATTATGTTTGACGTAACGTAGTAATGTTTCATAGTCACATAGTCATGCATCATAGTTTTACAAAATGTCAACGAAATGATTTCATCCATTGTTTTACAACGTAGTTGGAGGTAAACAAGATATAATTGGTGGTATGGGACACTAATTATATTTCGTCTCTGATGAATTAAGAACTTGAATATCAGAACAGTAAAGCAAATGGTTATCATAGGCCTAAACACTCCAAGCAGTAATGTAAGTGGGCCCAGTAGATGTTGAAGTAGGTGGAGGGCAGTGTTCTCTAGATCCTGTAATATTTCCAAAGATAAAGAAGATATGAAATGTAAGAAACGTGAATGAAATTGTGCATTGTTTTATCAACAACATAGCCATACTCATGCACTTTTATAGTCATGCTACTTTATGAGCTTTAGGCTCATAGTTTAAGCTTCGCAATATAGGGAATGTAATGGAGGAATAGGAGGAAATGACGGATCAAGGAATTAGAGCAGAGGAATGTCCAAATGATACAGTTATTGAGTGACGACCGATGAGCAGTGACGTATGGACACACACACAGTCATAATTGAAAATGTTTTGAAGGTTTTGAAGATGTAATTAAATTGTATATATTATTTTGGAGTGATGAATTACAAAAGTTTTGAAAATGAATGTTCTTAAGTTGAATTATTTTCTTCCGGTGTAGGTTTTAATTATTAAATGCTTATGTATTTTACTTAAAATGTGGAATTGAAATCATTATTTACAAAAAAATGTATGTTTTTCAATTTGACAGTTTTCTTTTTTTACTATTTTATAAACTAAAGATAGTTTTAGAAATTAAAGTAACAAGTGTTTCACTAATGTAAGTAAGTAAGAACGCAGTAACGGTCCGGTTCTCGGGTCATCAGTGAGTAAGAGAAGTAGAAAGCGACGGCCTAGGAATCGGGTCGTTACAATCACTCAATAATTATTACAAATTGCAATGCCTTCTATATATAGACTCCTAAAGGCATTAATTTGTTACTCTAAAGAAAAAAGAAATTGAAAGACCAATTGCAAGGAATTTGAGGCCCAATGACAAGATCAAGAACAAAGAAATGCACGAAATGCTATGTTGTTTAGTGAAGGAAATTGAAATGAAAGAATCTATTCAACATCAAACAAAAATTCTTATTATGTTAAGTGTTGAAGAAGATATTGATATCATACAAGGTGGTGAACGACACAAGCCAAAGAGCCCAAGCCTAATACAAGATATTGAAGGCACAAAGGAAATCAGAAAGTACATGCAACTTTCCTTAAATCATACATTTACTTGACCAGCAAGAATATATTTGCAGATTCGACAACCTTCCCAAAGTTATTCCAAAAAAATTTCTTCATAAAAGTTGTAGGTGCCTTCAAGACCTTTTTCGAATAAGAGGGATCATAAAAATTGGAAGTTTGGCTGGCGAAATACATAATTTACCAAAGATAGTTTTGCAGAATCAACAATCTTGACAAATTTGAGAAAAATCTTCCCAAAGATATTTTAGTTTTCTTATATCTTTCTATTTCTTAATTTACTTAGGGTTTATGTAGCCTATTTAAAGGCATCCAAGTTATTGTGAAAGACACAACTTTCATGATTAACTCACCTTGAGTTTTTTAGAGAGATTTTCTCTTTGGTTATTTGCGAAGAACTCAATCTTCTTTAAGTTAATTCTTGATAGATCAAATTTGATAGTTTAAGTTTTACCAAAAAGTTTGGTCTGAGTCAAGCTCTTTGTTTGATAACTTAGGTTCTGTTTACAAGGTTAACACCTAAGCCCTTTAGCTTAATCCCAAAGTCCGAAGCTTAAGATATAAATCTGAAGCCTTGAGCCCTAACACATAAGCCTAAAGACCTAAGGCAAAGCCCTGAACCCCAATCCCTGAACCAAAGCCCTAGTTCCTAAGCCAAAAGCGCAAAGCATAAAGCTCTAAGCCATAAGCTCTAATCCCTAAGCCTAGAGCCATAAGACCTAAGCCCTAAGCCTAGTACCCAAAGCCTGAAGCACACGCCCTACGTAAAAAGCTTAAAGCCGAAAGCACTAAATGCCGAGCCTTAAACCCTAAGCCCAAAGCCCTAAATCTAACCCTTAGCCAAAGTCCTAATTTCTTAACCATAATACCTGAGCCCAAAGCCTTAAGCCCTAAGCCCTGATCCCAAAGCCCAAAGCCCAAAGCCATAAACACTAAGCCTAAAGCCCTAAGTTGTACGACCAAGCTCTATACCGTGACAATTAGGCCTAAAGCCCTAAGCCCTAATGCTTAAATCTAAAAGCCCTAAGCCATATGCCGTGAGTCTTGAGTTGTAAGCCCTAGGGATAAAGCTTCAAAACCAAAGTCCAATACACTAAGCCCTAAGCTTAAATCCAAAAGCCCTAAGCCATATGTCGTGAGTCTTGAGTTGTAAGCCCTAGGGATAAAGCTTCAAAACAAAAGCCCAATGCCCTATGCCGTAATCACAATACCCAAAACCCTAAGCTTAATCGCTAAGCTTAAGCCACAAGCCATAAGCCCTAGAAATAAAGCTCAAAGCCCTTAGCCCAAAGGCATAATTCTTAATCCTAAATCCTTAAGCCCTAAGCCTCAAGCCTAAGCCCTAAGTCATAGACCAAAGCCCTAAGCCATAGGCCAAAAGCCTTAGGGCCAAAATCAAAGCCATAAAACCTAAGCCCCGGGTCCTGACATCTAAGCCTTAGGTCTTCACATCTAAGAAAAAAGCCCTTAGACCTAAGACCTAAGCCCTTAGTCAAAAGCCCTTACCGTTGAACCTAATGACTAAAGCCCTAACCCTTACGCCCTATTCACTAGGTCTTAAGCCATTATCCCTAAGCCCAAAGTCCAAAGCCCTAAGCCCAAAGTTGTAAAAGCAAATTTTGAATAGGGCTAATTTGTACTACTAATCCCAAAGCCCTAAAGCTATAGTCGCAGGCTCAAAGCCCTAAGCCCTAAGCCTTAAGCCATAAACCCTAAACCCGAAACACCTATGTCATAAGCCTTGTGTGCTAATCCTTAAGCTCTAAGCCCTAATTACAAAGCGCTAAAACCTAAGTCCTAAGCCTTATGCTTTAGCCCAAGCCTAAGCCCTAACAACAAAGCCCAAGGCAGTAAGCAGAAATGCCTGATCCTTAATCCTAAAGCCCTAAGCCCAAAACCCTATGCACTAGACCTTAATAAAAAAGACTAAGCCCTAAGCCATTAGGCCAAGGCCTTAGACCCAAAATTCAAAGCCCTAAAACAGAAGCCCTATGTCCTGACATCTAAGCCCAAAGCCCTTAGGCCTAAGTCCTAAGCCCTTAGACAAAAGCCATAAGCCTTAAGCCGGTCTTAGTCCTATGCCCTATTCCCTAAGTCTTAAGTCATTAGCCTTAAGCCCAAAGACCAAAGCCTTTAAGACCTAAGCTCAAAGCCCTACGCTCAAAGCCCTTAATCTGAATCCCAACATCGAATACCTAATTCCTAAGGAAAAACCCCCAAAGCTTTAGGCTTAAGTTTTGATCCCTAAGCCCATATCCCAAAGCCATAAGCAATAAGCCCAAGGCCCTATGCAAAAAAAAAAAAGCCAAAGCCCAAAGCCCTAAACGCCAAGCCTTAAGACCTAAGCCTGTTGCCATAAACTCTAAGCCCAAAGCACTAAGCCATAAGCCTAATATCTAAGCCCAAAGGCATAATCCCCAAGCCATAAGCCATAAGGCCTAAACCCTAAGCCCAAATCCCAAAGTCTAAAGCCCAAAGCCGTAAGTTGTATGACCTAAGCCAAAACCCTTAACAACTAATCCTGAAGCCCAAAGTCCTAAGCCTTTACCACTAATCCTTAAGCTGCAAGACCTAATCCCTAAGCCAAAAGCCGAAAGCTATATGACCAAAGCACAAAGCCTAACGCACTAAGCCCAAATCCCAATGACCTAACCCATAAGCCTTAACTGCTAGGCCAAAAGTCCAAAGCACAAAGCCCTAAGACCAAAGTGCTAAGATGTTAGCCTAAATAATGAAGCCCAAAGGCCTAAACCCAAACCTCTATGTCATAAGAGCTTAGTCCAAGGACTAAGCCATAAGCCCAAGTTCAAAGCCTTAAGCCCTAAGCCAAAAAACCAAAGCCCTTATCCCAAAAGCCTAAATCAGAAGACCTGAGCCCAATGCCTTATTCTCTAAGCCTAAAAGACTAAGCCACAACACTAATCCCTTAGCCCTAATACCTAATCCCAAAGCCATAAGCCTAAAGCCCTAAGCCATAAGCCCTAAGCCTAAAGTCATAAGCCCAAAGTCGTAAGTCGTACGTCCTACGCCATAACCACTCACAACTAAGCTCAAAGGCCAAAGTCCTAAACCTTTACCACTAATCCTTAAGCTGTAAGACCTAATCCCTAAGCCCAAAGCCAAAAGCTATAAGACCTAAGCCCAAAGCTTGACACACTAAGCCCAAAGCCCAAAGCCCTAACCCATAAGCCTTAGGGGCTATGTGTAGGATTGAGATTAACCTAAGTGGGGAGTGAATTAGGTTAACGAAACTTTTTTGATTACTGATTCAAGTTCGTGCGAATTGTTTAGTTACATCTAAAACTCTAATGCGGAATAATTAAACAAGTAAATAAGAGTTTAGAGTAAGAGAAATTGACACCGATTTGGTAACACGGTTCGGCCAACCTTGCCTACGTTCGCGCTTCAAGGTACCTCCTTGAAGATCCTTCTCGTTCAACCTTGAGCTTTACTCCGATTGACTTACGAGTGTCAACCAAACCTTTTGACTCTTTTCTTGAAGGAGCGTCGCCCCTTTTACAATAAACGTTCAAGGAACGAGTTACAATTTGTATGGTTTTTAATAAACCGACTCACTCAAGCTCAAGAATGATATACAAGTTTAAGTACAAGGATTTGAGAGAGTAAAAGTTTGAGAAATAAATTTTGCAGCAATTCGGCGTAGTTTTCTCTCGGTAAAATCGTGCTTCAAAAATGAGACCGCTTCATCTATTTATAGATTGCTGCAAAATTGTTCAGTTGGGTTGACACAAGTACTTCTGGGGTCGACACAAAGCACTAGCCGGTAGACACATCAAAATATAGTCGTTGTGAAGTTTCTGACCATTGGTGTTGTTCTGCTAAATTGGGTCGACACAAATGTTGTTGGGGTCGACACAAAATCTTCTCTGGAAATTGTTGGGGTCGACACAATGTTTGTGCGGTCGACACAACCTAGAAGAATCCTTCTCTGGAAAATCTGGGGTCGACACAAAAACTTCTGGGGTCGACACATACACTAAAGGATTCGTCTCTGGAAAAAGTTAGGGTCGACACAATTATAATTCGGTGGACACAAGTACTTCTGAGTTGGGCAGAGATATATTTCATGCAGGTAGGGTCGACACACTAATTTTGGTAAGGTCGACACAAATTCTTCTCTGGGGTCGACACAAAAGATTTGGATGGGTCGACACATTTACGCATTGTTCTGCCTGTTTGGGTCGACACAATTTGTATAGGTGGGTCGACACAACTTATACATTGGGCTGAGACTTAGCTTCTGTTTTGATTAAGGCTCGACAAAAAAACTCTATGGGTCGACACAATTGGAAAGACTCGGCCTCTGTTTTGATTAAGGGTCGACACAAAAAAAAAACTCTATGGGTCGACACAAATTAGAAAGGCTAAGCTTCTATTTTGAACATGGGTCGACACATATAACTAAGGGTCGACATAATCTAAGTAAGCTAAGTTTCTGGATTATCTAAGTGTCGACATATATACAACTAAGGGTCGACACAAACAACATATATACATGTGTTTTCTACAGCACTTAAACAAAATTGTTAGACTTTAATTGTACCCTTCAAAGAGGGTATTTCTCATGAATCGTTAAGTCTAATTTAAGCAATGTGTAAGAGATTTACTTTATCTATTTTATCTTTCATGCTCATCTTACATAGTTATCATAAAAAACAATTGATTGCTTTAAACATACTTATAAAGCTAACAATCTCCCCTTTTTTTATGATGACAAAAGCTTTTGAAAGATAACTTGCTCCCCCATAGACATAGCATGTATGAAAGATATTTGGCATGTATAAAAGATTATTAGCATGTATAAAAGATTTTTCAATGCTCCCCCATACTAATGCACTCATGCATTACAGAAGAATTGTTATAGCCAAAATATAACTTATGCATTTTCTCCCCCATTGACATTATCAAAAAGAGTAAACATAGACATGATTATATAGAAAATTCAAGAAGTTAAGAGTTAAGCCCATCAATTAACAAAAATAGCAGTGTTGATACAAAAAGGAAGATACACAAGAGGTTAAGAGTTCTCCTGAGACATAAGAAATTTTCTATACTACTCTTCGGCTGGAGAGGAGATAGGAGAATCAAGAACAATGGTGCCTACAATAGATGGAGGCTCCATTGTCGATGGAGTAGGTAGCACGACTGTGCCAGGAGAGGAGGATTGTACTGGAACAACAGCAGGGGTAGTCGCTTCTTCCTCCATGAGATCAACTGTCAGTGTATGCGCTGAGGTGAGATCTGGAGATCGAACAGGAGAGGGAAACGACAAAGGAATTGGCGAGGGATCTTGAGCAGGATTAAGAGGTCCAGACATACCATGCCTCAAGTTAGGTTCACACCATTGATAGTACCACCTGTCAAGGTTGTCATGAAGAAAATCAACCTTATCATGAAGATGAGAAAGTTAATTGTGCAGTCTTTATGCTGTCAAAGGATGCACGTTACTGATGGGACACTATTAAAGCAACCACAAATGTGAAAGAAATGTCATGGAACAAATTTAAGGAGATCTTTTATGACAAATATTTCAATCATTCAGTTCGAACAAGTAAGTTGGTGGAATTTGTTAAATTACACCAATTTGGATCCGTATCGGAGTACATACGGAAATTTGAAGCATTATCTCGTTTTGCTCCACACATGGTGGCCACTGACAAACTCAAGGTACATCAATTCATTCAAGGGCTGAAAGTCGAAATAGATAGAGGAGTAAAGATCTCCAGGATGAAAAATGTGCTTTATTCAATGGTGGTGACAAAAGCCCTAGAAGTGGAAGAGGCTAAAATAAAATTCCAAAGGGAGAGGGAGTCTCTGGAGAAATTTTTTAAAGAAGTGCAGCATCAACAAAATCAGGC
This sequence comes from Begonia fuchsioides, assembly GCA_003255005.1. Lineage (NCBI taxonomy): Eukaryota > Viridiplantae > Streptophyta > Magnoliopsida > Cucurbitales > Begoniaceae > Begonia > Begonia fuchsioides. Next base: position 29,150 of record QAOC01021142.1, read on the forward strand.
ATTCCACCAATCAAAAGGCGCAAAACGACCCAATGATGGAAAGATTGAGCAAGGGAAAGGAAAACGTGTACAAGGGTTTTCTCAAGCTGAAGAATGTCTGAAATGTCAGAAACGACATTTTGTAGAATGCATAGCTGGAACTGGTAGGTGTTTCAAATGCAAGGAGATAGGTCATATTGCAGAGATTGTCCAAAAGTGAACAAAGATCAAATAAAGGTGGCACCAAGGGTTTTTGCACTTATCGAATAAGATAATGAAGAACAACCTGCGGTGGTGTCAGGTACTATTTTAGTTGATGGCGTTACTGCTTATACATTGATAGATTCTTGTGCCTCTCATTCATTCATCTCATTTACATTCATGGTCAAAATGAAATGTTCACCGGTGGTAGTTGAACATGTTTATGATGTAATGTTGTCATCTGGAGAGGAATTACACCTGAATTATGTCATGCTAGATTGTATTATTTCGGTAAATGGTAGAAACTTACAAGCTAATTTTATAATTATGGATATGAAAGGGTATGATATTATATTGGGAATGGACTGGTTATTTAGCATTTTGCAACAATTAATTGTAGAGCCAGAACAATATGTTTCCAGCCTCCGAATGCTGAATGGTATTCTTTTCAAGCAATGAAAAGTACCAACAGAACACCTATCATATCATCTATTAAAGCCCAACAATTATTGAGAAGCGGTTGTTTTGGGTTCTTAGCAAGCATAATTGATACTTGAATGCAATGTGGTGCAAAATTACAAGATATTCCGGTGGTGAAAAACTTCTCAGATGTATTTTTAGATGATTTACCAGGACTACCCCAAGATCGAGAAATTGAGTTTATAATTGATATATATCCAGGAGCAGAACCAGTATCAAAGAATCCATATAGAATGGCGCCTGTAGAATTAAAAGAATTGAAGGCACAATTGGAGGAATTAGTACACAAGGGCTTTATACGTCCAACTTTCTCGCCATGGGGAGCTCCAGTGTTATTTGTTAAGAAGAAAGATGGATCACTCAAAATGTGTATTGACTATAGAGAATTAAATAAATTAACGATCAAGAACAAGTATCCACTTCCAAGGATTAATGATTTATTTGACCAACTCCAAGGTGCACATGTGTTCTCAAAGATCGATCTAAGATCAGGATACTATCAATTGAAGGTCAAAGCGGAAGATATCCTGAAAACAGCATTTAGAACTCAATATGTACATTACGAGTTTTTGGTGATGTCTTTTGGAATGACTAATTCTCCTGCTGCCTTTATGGATCTAATGAATTGCGTATTCCAAGCGTATCTAGATAAATTCATAATTGTGTTTATCGACGATATTCTCATATATTCTCAAACAGAGGAAGAGCATATGGAACATCTCAAGGTAGTATTATCAACTTTAAGATGACATATCTTATATGCTCAGTTTTCTAAATGTGGATTCTGGCTTGATAGAGTTAACTTTCTTGGACATGTAGTATCCAAGGACGGTATTTCTGTTGATCCATCAAAAGTCCAAGCAGTGATGGATTGGCCACAGCCGAGGAATATTAATGAGGTACGTAGCTTTCTTAGGTTAGCTGGATATTATCGAAGATTCATTGAAGGATTTTCAAAGATAGCAATCCCTTTGACCTGATTAACGAAGAAAAACGTGAAGTTTTGGTGGTCAGGTGAATGTGACAGAAGTTTCCAGAACTTGAAACAAAAATTGACATCAGCCCCAATTTTGACAATTCCAACCGAGGAAGGTAAATTCACAATATATTGTGATGCTTCAAAAATTAGATTAGGTTACGTATTGATGCAAGAAGGAAAAGTGATCGCTTACGCATCAAGGCAATTAAAAGGGTACGAGCAAAATTATCCTACTCATGATTTAGAATTAGCTGCAGTCGTTTTTGCACTAAAAATATGGAGGCATTATTTATATGGGCAACAATACGAGATATTTTCAGACTATAAGAGTCTGAAGTATTTATTCTCCCAAAAAGACTTGAATATGAGGCAACAAAGATGGCTCGAAGTAGTAAAAGATTATGAGTTTGAAATCAAATACCACCCCGGCAAAGCTAAAGTGGTAGCTGATGCATTGAGTATGAAGTTCATACCAGTCCAATTGGCAATGTCTATAACGCTTCAATCTGAAATTCAAAAGTCTGGCTTAGAAGTAGTGTCAAATTTGAGTTGTATGCTTGCAGCATTATCTTTGAAGCGAACTCTTATGGATGAAATCAAAGAAGCTCAATTGGAAGATCCAAAATATAAACGATATAAATTGGGCAAAAAGC
>QAOC01021142.1:33462-70221 GCA_003255005.1 Begonia fuchsioides
ACATGTTCATGCATTTTAATTGTTCATGCATCATGGTTTTAGGAAAAATACGAAAATGATTTACATGCATGATTTTCATGATAATATGCAACGGGTCGTTGAAGGAGGAGCTCGAGTTAGACTGCCTCGAGGGAGGCCAAATGGTGTCTACTCTCTCCCATGGTACCTTCAATGATCAAATAATGAAAGAAATGAAATAAACGAAATGTACGTGAATAGTTATATTTTGGGCGGGGTTGAGTTTGGCTGTCCCAAGAGGTTGGACCAGATTGTGCCTACTCTCCCCTAGATGGTATTACCCACATTAATTGGACTTTTAAGTAAAAGAAATGAAATGAAATGAACGATACTGAAACTGCATTATTTTTATAAAGCAGCATATGCATAAAAGTCTCATAAATGTTTTATTATTATGGATTAACTTACTTAGCGTTAGGCTCATTAGATTAGCTTTGTAATGTGGGTGATGAGATAAATACTGTGGATTCTACTTACCGCTGATAGATGCTCGAGGGGGTGAAGTACGTCCATTGCTGAAGATTGTGGTTGTTAGTGCGATTTTGACCGGTGGGTGGCTCATGTAAATGAAAAGATTTTGTTTGAAAACTAATGTATAATATTATGTTTAGTTTATAACTGTTTTCTAATAACTTGGTCTTAATGTTAAGGTACAAATATGTTTTGGGTTACTTATTACGAATATAATTGATTTTGATGAAGTTAAATAAAAGTCTTCTGCTGTATTTTATCTCAAGGATTTCAAATTGATAAGTTTAACCTTAAATTGTTTAAAGTGTGTACATGTGTAAAAAAAATTAACTAAGCAAAGGAAAAATCGGGTCGTTTCACCCAAAGCCCAAAGCCTCAAATCCAAAGCCCAAAGTTGTAAGTTCTAATCGCTAAGCCCAAAGCCCTAAGCACTGAGCCCTATGCCATAAGTCTTAAGTAGTAAGCCTTAAGGCCTAAGCCTAAAGCCCGTAATCCAAAGCCCTAAGCCCAAAGCCCCAAGACTAAAGTTCAAAGCCCTAAGCCTTCTGCCAAAAGGTCTAAGCCCTGAGCCATAAACCTTGCAACCTAAGCCTTAATCATTAAGTCCTAAAGCCCTAAGCCTAATCCTTAAGAGTCAAGCCCAAAGCCCTAAGACTTAAGCACTAAGCACTAACACTTTAGTCAAACCCCTAAGCTTTACGCTCGAAGCACTAATTCCTTAGTCGTAAGCCCAAAGCACAAAACCCTAAACCCTAAGGGCCAGTTGATAAGGAAAAATTCCTAAGACGTAAGCCTTAAACTAAAAGCCTAAAGCTCTGAGTCTTAATCACTGAGCCTAAAGCCCAAAGCTCAAAGCCCAAAGCCCAAAGCCCAAAGTCCTAAAACATAATTCTTAGGCCCTAAGCCCAAATTCCCAAAGCCATAAGTCATAAGCCCAAACATCTATGTCATAAGCAATTATCCCAAGCACTAAGTCATAATCCCAAAGTTCAATGCCATAAACCCAAAGCCCAAAACCATAAGACTTAATCCCAAAGCCATAAGTCCTAAACCCGAAGACCTTAGTCGTAAGCACTAAGCCCTAAGCCAAAATTCCAAAGCCATAAGCCCTAATCCCAAACCTCTATGTTTCAAGCTATTACCCCAAAGCAAGCAAGCCCTAAGCCATAAGCCCAAAGTTCAAAGCCTTAACCATAAAGCCCAAAACCATAAGAATCAATGCCAAAACCCTGAGCCCACAGTCGTAAACCCTAAGCCATAAACCCTTAGCCCTAAGTATAAAACCCTAAGCCCTAAGCTCAATGCTCTAAGCCCTAATCTAAAAATCGTAAACCTTAAGCCGTAAGCCGTAAGCCGTAAGCCATAAGACCTAAGTGACAAAGAATGGAGGGGGTTTAGGTTTAGGAAGTGGGAGAATCAGGTTAGGTTATATGGAAAACGATAATCCGATAATTCCAGAATCGGGTTTGGAATTGGGACAACGATAACTCGACGATAAGATCGAGTTTTAGGCTGAAATTTTAAGTGGATTTTTGGGAAGAAGATAGGTGATAGCCCTTCAAAATGAAGGAAATCACGTGGATGGATCGGTCGGAAAGCAATGGAACAGTAACAGCAGTCAGTGGTGGCCGGAAATTGACAACCGGCAGAAGAATTGAAATATCAAACGAAATCAACGATGGAAGAAGGAGCTTATGGACTTCAAGCTCACCCTATGACCTCAAAAAAGGCTGGAGACTTTGAAGAAAGAAGAGAACCCCACCTCGGAGGAGGAATCTCTTGAAGAACCCACGGTGGCCGGAGGAATTCCGGCTGCCGGCTGAAATTGGAAGATGCCCAAAAAGGGGGAGAGCTAAAAGTTTCTTAAAATCAAATTCCAAATTGACCTTACAATCACGCAATGTGGGAGGTTTTATCTGCTTAGAAGAGTGGGAAAAAAAGGAGGGAAATTTTAGGGCCAATTGCATGCAACTTGCATGCTGGAAATTGAAATAAAGGAGGGAAAATTGGACCAATGAGATTGAAAGAATGTGAAGGCCACGTGATCTTGAATCTCCTCAGCCAATTTTTCCTTCTTCCTTGGCCCAAAATACCCTTCTCTTAGCCGAAAATTCCTCATGCAAAACCCCATGCAAACATTCAAAAATAAACAAAATAAAACCTAGCCGAGAACTCTTCTCTGGTTCTCCAAATATCCAACGTAAAATTCACGTAAAAATTAAGCTAAAACTGAGATAAAATCTCTTCAATCCATGTAAATGCTGGTGAGTTGAGTCGTGGAACCCTTGATCACTTTTGCATAGGACTCCTACTCGCCATGCAACGTGATACTTCAATCGGGTTCGGGTTTGATTCCGGAGCTCTCCGTTTTTGGTTGAAAATCCACATTTTCTCCATGCCAAATTATCATGTGTTTTGGCCTTGTTTGATCCTCCAAAGTTGGCTTAGAAATGTATAATTTTTCAATTAACTTTCTTGCAAAATTAACAAACATATTAGAGAAATCTCGAGCTCGTGCTCGGGTGATAGCTCCGCTTGGCATGTACATCTGTGGCATGTCACTAAGCCTATATTCATAAGGCCTAAGCATAAAGCCCTAACCCTTAAACTTGAAGCTCTAATTCCTAACCCCAAAGTCCTAAGCTTTACGTCCAAAGCTTTAGGCCCGTAAGCTTAAAGCCCATCGACCACATCCCAAAGTCATAAACCCTAAGTCCTAAGTCCTAATCCCTAAGCCTATAGCCTAAGCCCATAGATCGAAACCCTAAGTTCAAAGCCTTAAGCCATAAGCCCTAAGCACTTAGCCATAAAACTTAAGCCCAAAGCCATAACTCAAAAGCCTTAACCCCAAAGCCCTAATACTCAAGCCCTAAGCCCTAAACTCAAAACCCTAAGTCATATGCTCTCAGCCCAAGGATAAAGCCCTAAGGCCTAAGCCCAAAATTCTAAACTCTAAGCTCGAAGCCCTAATTTGTAAACCTTAAGCCCTAACAACTGACACCTAACACGAAAGCTCTATGCCATAGGCACTAATCCTTAAGGCTCTGAGCCTTAAGCTCGATGCCAAGAGCCTAAATCCCATAGCTCTAAGCCTTAAGCACAAAGCCCTAAGCAAAAAGCCCAAAACTCTAAATCCTAAGCTCAAACCTTGAGAACTAATCCTAAGCCCTAAGCCTTAACCCCTAATCATAAAGTCCTAATCCCTAAACCGTAAACCCAAACCCCTATGCCAGAAGTCCTAACCTCAAAGCTGAAAGCCCAAAGCTATAACCCCTAAGCCCAAAGCCTAAGAACAAAGCCTAAAGGCTAAGCTCTAATCCATAACCCTTAGCACTAAGCCCTAATAATAAGCACTAAGCTCTAACTCGAAAACAAAAATCCTTTAGCCAAAATGCCTAATCTTTATGCCCAATCCAGTAAGCCTTATGCCAAAATCCCTAAGCCCTAATCCTTAATCCTAAACCCCTAAGTCCTATGTCGTAATTCCTAAACCATATGCCTAAGCCCTAAGCCCTAAGCCCAAGTTATAAGCCCAAAGCTCTAAGATCAAAGGTCAAATACCTGAATCCTATGCTTAAAATCCTAAGCACTAAGCCCGAAACCCTTAGGCCAAATCCATAAATGATAAGCCCTTAGCCCTAAACCAAAAGCATTTAGCCCTAAGCCTTAAGCACTAAGCTCAATGCCCTAAGCCTTAAGCCCTAATCTCAAAACCTTGAACCATAAGCCCTAAGCCCTAAGCCCTATGAAAAAACCCCTATGGCCTAAGCCCAAAATAATAAACCTTAAGCCCTAAGCCCTAAGAATAAAATCACAACCTTAAGGCCAAAGCCCTAAGAGCATAGTCCATAACCTAAGCCCAAAGCCCAAATCCCAAAGCCCAAATCCCAAAGCTATAAGCCCAAAGCCTTAAATCCTAATCCCTAAGCCTTATGACCTAATCCTGAAGCCCTAAACCCTACGCCCTAATACATAAGTCCTAAGCCATATGCACTAAGCTGTAAGCCCAAACCCCGCTGACCAACCCTAACCCTTATTCCCAAAGCCATAAGCGCTAAGCGGTAAGACCAAAGTTTAAAGCCCTAGGCCCAAAACACAAAGCACAAGCCCTAATCCCAAATTCCTAACTACAAAGCCTAAAGCCTTAACCACAAAGCCCATAGGCCAAAGCCCAAAGCACTAATCCCTAAGCCTAAAGTCCTAAGCACAAAGCCTAAAGCCCAAGCTTTAATCCCTAATACATAATTCCTAACACCAAAACCTTAATCCTTTAGCCCAATTCCCTGAAACCTAATCCCTAAGCCTAAAGTTGAAGCTCTAATCCTTAGCCCTAAGCATTAAGCTCTAATACATAAGCCCTAAGCCCTTACAAGAAAATCCCAAAGCCCTAAGCCCTAAAAACAAAGTCATAAGGCTGTCGCCGAAAGTCGCAAGCGCATTGCCCTAAGCCTTAATTCCTAATCTAAAACCCCAATATCATTTACCCTAACTCCTAAGCCATATGCCTTATCCTTAAGCCCTAAGCTCTAAGTTTAATGTTTGAAACCCTTAGACCTCTGCTCAAAACCCTAAGCGTTGAGCCTAAAACCTTAAGCATGAAGCCTAAACATTAAGCTCTAAGTCATTAGCTCTAAGCCCAAAACCCTAAATCCTAAGCCTTATGCCCTAACGCTTAAGACCTAAGCCAAAAGCTCTAATCTCCAAGCACTAATCTCAAAACCCTAAGTTCTAAGCCTTAAGCCATAAGCCAAAAGCCCTAAGCCCTAATTTCTAAGCCCTAAGCCTTATGCCCTACGTAATTAATTGTAAACCCTAAGGCCTAAAGAATTAGCCATAAGTCAAAAGCCCAAAGCCCATAGCATTAAGCCTAAAGCCCTTAGCACAAAGCCCAAAGACCTTAGGCCTAAACCCTAAGCACTTAGACCTAAGCCCAATGCCCAAAGGCCTACGGCTTAAACCTACACCCATGCCCTAAGTCTTAAGCTTAAATCTATGAGGCCTAAGCCCTAAGCCTAAAGTCCAAAGACCTAAGCTCAAAGTTCAGAGCCCTCAACCTATTGCCCTAAGACAAAATTTCAAAGCCCTAAGGCCTAAGCCATGAGCCTAAACTCTTAAGCCTTAAGCCCTAATACCTCAGCCGATATGCTTTGAATTTTGCTCATTGCCCTGAAACTAATCCCTAAACCCAAAGATAAAGCCCTAGCTCCTGAGCCCAAACCTTGATCTCAAGCTCTAATTCCTATGGCCAAAGCCCTTAGACCTAAACAGAAAGCCCAAAGTCCATAACAATAAGCCCAAAGCTCTACAGAAAATGCCCAACGCCCTAAATCCTATGCCTTAGGCCTGAAACGAAAAGCCCAAAGCTTAAAAACAAAAGCCTCATCCCAAAACAATAATCCCAAGTTCCAAGTCCTAATCATTAAGCCCGTAGCCAAGGGGCAAAGCCTTAAACCCTATGTTCAAAGCCCTAGGCATAAGCTTTAAGCCCTTAGCCATAATACCTAATCCCAAAGCCATAAGCCTAAAGCCATGACATTCAAGCTCTAATTTCGAAACCCTATGCCCAATGCACTAATTTGTTATCCCTAAGCCCTAACACTAGACACCTACTCTGAAACCTCTTAGCCCTAAGCCCTTACCCTTAAGGAAAAAGATTAAAGTCCTAAGCCCTAAGCCTTAAGCCCTACACCCTAAGTGATGAGAACCGCAAGTATAACAAACCCGAAACCCTTCAACAATGCAGAAAAAGATACCTAGATTTCCTTTGAATCAAGTACGAGGAACTTGACCCCAATCAAACCTTGCCGACGAAACCTAAGTTGTCAAACAAAGAGGTTGACCCAGACCAAACTTGTCGGTATGAACCAAAGCTATCAAATTTGATCTATCAAAAATTAACTTAATAAAGATCGAGTTCTTCGCAAAGAACAAAAGAAAAAATTATCTCGAAACACTCAAGGTAAATTAATCATAAAAGTTGTGTCTTTCACAATAACTTGGATGTCTTTAAATAGGCTACATAAACCCTAAGTAAATCAAGAAATAGAAAGATATTAGAGAACTAACATATCTTTAGGAATATTTTTGTCAAATCTATTAAGAGTCTTGATTTTGCCAAAAGATTTACTTGTTGGTCAAGTAATCTTGTATTGGGCTTGGGCTCTTAGGCTTGTATTCTTGACAACCTTGCATGAAATCAATATCTTATTATACATTTAACATAATAAATGTTTTTTTTTTGTTGAATAGATTCTTTCATTTGATTTTCCTCCACTAAAAAACGTAGCACTTTATGTTACCTTTACATATCTTCTTGGTTCTTGACATTGTCATTGGGCCCAACTTAATTTTCCTCGAGGTTGCAACTTAATTTTCCTTCTACTTACAAATCTGTTATTCACCTATGGATATGTTACCTTTGCCTACTAATGAGTTTGTTAATTTTGATGGAAAGAAAAAGGCAAAATCTGTTAGGGATATAGTGTATGGTCAGAGAGAATATAGAAAAACATTATGCACAACAAGCAAACAAAAGCAGAACTAAAGTTGTATTCGAGCTAGGAGATTGGGTTTGGATTCACCTAACGAAAGAAAGATTTGTAAGTAGAAGGAAAATTAAGTTGCAACCTCGAGGAGATTGGGTTTGGATTCACCATACACTTTATGCATTTTCCTCCCTAACAGATTTTGCCTTTTTCTTTCCATCAAAATTAACAAACTCATTAGTAGGCAAAGGTAACATATCCATAGGAGTTAAAGGATTAAAACCATACACTATTTTAAATGGTGAATAAGATGTAGTTGAATGAATAACTCTATTATATGCAAATAAATTCAACATGTGGTAGACACTTCTCCCATTGTTTTAAATTCTTAGAAATAATTGCTCTTAACAAAGTAGATAGTGTTCTATTAACTACCTCAGATTATTCATCCGTTTGTGGGTGCGCTACAGTTGAAAACAATATTTTAGTGCCTAACTTATTCCACAAAGTTTTCCAAAAGTGACTTAAAAATTTAACATCTCGATCACTAACAATAGTTTTTGGTAAGCCATGCAACCACACAATCTCTTTAAAGAATAAATTTGCAACATGTGTAGCATCATTACTTTTTTAGCATGCAATAAAATGTGCCATCTTACTAAACCTATCAACAACTACGAAGAATATACTTATGACACTTCATTGAAATATCAATCCAAGGTTTGACTGGGAACTGTAAGAAGAATATACTTTCTATGTGGTTTGATTTTTGATTTAGCCTTCCTATATTTGACACATGTATCACAAATTACTTGCACATCATGCCTCATTTTTTGCCAATAAAAGTGCCCACATAAAACAGTTAATGTTCTGCTCACTCTAACAAATAGTTCTCTCAATGAACATTTAGGATTACAAAGTTTATCTTTTTTAAACAAATAACAATCATGTCTATAATAATCTAAATGTGCAATCTTTTCACAATTTCTAAATTTCACCAAAATACAAATCTACTTCATGTAATTCTTTAACTAATTAAAATCTAAGCAATTCAGATTGTAAGGATGTTAGAAGTACGTACCTTCGACATTATATATCGGCAACAATATTTTCCTTACTTTTCTTGTACTTTATAACATATGAAAAGGTTTCAATGAACTACATCCTCTTTGTGTGCCTTTTGTGTAATTTTCCTTGTGACTTAAAATGCTTCAAACTTTCATGGTAGGAATGAATAATGAATTCTTTTGGCCATAAATAATGTTCCCATGTTTGTAGAGACCTCACTAAAGCATACAACTCCTTGTCATATGTTGGATAATTTAAAGCAGCTCCATTAAATTATCCACTAAAGTAAGCGATTGGCTTGAACCTACATTATAAAAACACCAATACCTTTTCCCGACGCATCATATTCAACTTCAACTACTTTATCAAAATTAGGTAACACAAGTAATTGTGCACTAGTAAGTTTATCTTTTAGAAAGTTGAAAACGTGTTCATGAACTTTGGTCCATTTAAAATCAGCATGCTTTTTAACAAGATAATTCAACGGTGCCGCGATAGTACTAAAATCTCAAACAAACCTTCTAGAAAAACTTGCCAATACATGGAAACTCCTAACCTCACTTGCATTCGTTGGTCTATGTCACTCTTGAATCGCCTTGACCTTCTCTTGATCCATCGAAATTCCTTTTGATCCTACAACAAAACCAAGAAAAACTACTAAAATGATGCAAAAAGTGCACTTCTTTAAGTTAGCATAAAGTTGATTTTCTGGTAAACTAATAAAAACTAGATTCAAATGTTCAGCATGTGCATCTAAGGTTTTGTTGTATATGAGTATATCATCAAAGTATACAACAACAAATTTTTTGATAAAAGCTCTTAGCACATGATTCATTAATCTCATAAAGTACTTGGTGCATTAGATAATCCAAACGGCATCACTAACCACTCATAGAGACCATACTTAGTTTTAAAAGCAGTTTTTCATTCATCCCCTTCATTCATCCATATTTTGTAGTATCCATTCTTTAAATCTTTTTTTGAAAATAAACATGAACCATGTAATTCATCAAGCATGTCATCTAACCTTGGAATAGGATGTCGATACTTTATCTTGATCTTATTGATAGATCGACAATCCACACACATTCACCACTTCCCATCTTTCTTTAGAACTAAAATCACAGGAACTGAGCATGGACTAAGACTATCTCTCACGAAACCCTTCTTTACTAGCTCGTCTACTTGTTTTTGGATTTTCTTTATTTCTTCAGGATTAGCTCGGTAGGATGGTCTATTGGGTATTGAAACCCCAGGCATAAAATCAATTTGGTGTTCGATTCCTCTTAAAGGAGGTAACCTACTTGGAACTTCTTCGGGAAACACATCTTCAAATTCCTTTAAAAGAGTAGAAACAACACTTGGAAACAAAGGGGTTAGCTCATTAGTATCCTTGTACATGAGTACAAGTACTTGTTACCTTCCTAACATCACACTTTTCACCTTTCTTTTTCTCGCTATTCCACTCATTTTCCACTCTCCTCTTTTTTTCTCTCTTGCACTTGTTTTCTCTCTTTGCCCTTTTTTCCACTCTCTTCTTGTTTTCTCTCACACTCTATTTTTCTCTCATTGCACTTTTTTCACTCGTTTGTTCACATATTGGCTTTACTCTCATTTTGAAATCTCTTATAATTTTCTCTTGATCTTCACTAGCTTCTCCCAACTTAATTGACTTGAGAATGATTGTCTTACTATCTTGATGCTTGACCTTTTGATCAAATTGTCTTCCTAATAACATAGTTGTTGCTTGCATAGGAACCGAATCACAAAGAACCACATCATGATTTTCCTGATGGACAAAGCAATTTTAACTTGTTTAGTAACTTTGACTTCACCGCAATCGCTCAACCACTGTAGCTTGAACAGATTAGGATGCTTTTCGGTTTCCAATCCCAACTTATCCACTAAAAAAGTACTAGCAACATTAGTACAACTCCCACTATCAATTATCAAACTACATACCTTGTTATTCACGTGGCATCTAGTATGAATTTTGTGTTCTCTTTGTACTTCATCTCCATCGTTTTTTGCTTGAACGTTTAGCACGCATCTAGTTACTAAGAGTTAACTTCTCACGGGTTCCTCAACCTCCACATCGCTACAATCTTCTAGTGGGGCATCTCGCCATCACTTGAGTTCTCACTTTCAACATCTTCATTGTCACATATTACCGTTGTTCTTTTATTCGGACAATTTGAAGCATAGTGGCCGAATCCTTGACAGCAAAAACATTTAATTTCTCGATGATAATTACTAGAAACATATCTCTTATGCATAAATGTTTTTGTTTCTTCCAACGTGGAAAAGGGTCTTTCGTTGTGCCTTCTCTGAATTCTCACTAGATGATCCCACCATGTACTTGCATAGTCCATCGATTTCATTGAGGCCAACTTGATTTTCTTTTCCTCGGTGTATTTGTAACAATAAAAAAGATGATCAATATTTCTTACCCATTTCAAGTATAATTTACGATCACTTTTACCATGAAAAGAAGGAATCGTCATCTTGATGTTGCTTAGTTTGCCATCTTCTCGTTATTTCTATGATACTGCTCTTTTTTATAAACGAACCTCACACTCAATCAATGTCACCCACACTCGTATTTCTCTCAACTAATGGCATTTATAAAATAGTCTCACACTCCTGCCTTTTTCCTCTCAATTTTCTCTTTTAGTTCTTTATGTAAGAACTCAATTCCAGGAGAAATGTTCAGCAAATACAAGCAATCAAGATCAAACTTTTAAGCCAAAATTTCAAACTTCCAAGATCGTCAAAGTCAAACTATTTTGAACGAAATAATGCAATTCAAGGAAAATCTATGTATAATAATGAATGATAACAATGAAGTATTGCTCTAATGATTTAAGAGCAATAAATTCAATGAATAACTTTGAAGTCACCAAAATTAAAAGAAATAACTTTGAAACAAATATTGATGACGAAAGATAGTAAGCACTATTTGAAGTAACGAGACAATAAGCAAAAATCGTTCCTTTTTTTCACTTCTTTTCTCGTGCTTTTCTCGTGCTTTTCCTTTTTTTGTAAAATATTTTTTTCATGTTTTTTAATATGATTTTTTTTATAAAAAGATAGAAATATACGAAATAAGGAAGAAAGAAAGCTTAAATAAAGATAGAAACTTGAATAAAGAAGTCAAAGCTCTGATACAAAATGATGAGAACAACGGGTATATCAAACCTGAAACCCTTCAACAATGCGGAAAAAGATACCTGGAGTGCCTTTGAATCAAGTACAAGTAACTTGACCCCAATCAAATCTTGCTAACGAACCTAAGTTATCAAACAAAGAGCTTGACCCAGACCAAACTTGTCGGTAAGATCCAAAGCTATCAAATTTGATCTATCAAGAATTAACTTAATGAAGATCGAGTTCTTTGTAAAGAACCAAAGAGAAAATTCTTTTCATACACTCACGGTGAATTAATCATAAAAGTTGTATCTTTCACAATAACTTGGATGCCTTTAAATATGCTACATAAACCCTAAGTAAATCAAGAAATAAAAGATATTAGAAAACTAAACTATCTGTTGGAAGATTTTTGTCAAATCTGTTAAGATTCTTGATTTTGCCAAAAGATTTACTTGTTGGTCAAGTAATCTTGTAGTGGGCTTGGGCTCTTGGGCTTGTATTCTTGACCACCTTGCATGAAATCAATATCTTCTTCAATGCTTAACATAATAAACGTTTTGTTTTGATGTTGAATAGATTCTTTCATTTGATTTTCCTCTACTAAACCACAGAGCGCTTCATGCATTTTCTTGGTTCTTGACCTTGTCACAGGGCCTCCAATTCGTTGCAATTAGTCTTTCTCATTGGGATTGATTTGTGTCATAACTTGATGCGCATCACTAAGCCCTAAGCCCTTATCCCTAACCTTTAAGCTCTAAGCCCTAAGCGCAAAGTCTTATTCAATAATCCCAATTCCCAAACCCCTAAATCCTAAGCCCTGGGCCAAAACCCTAATCCCAAAAAGTTTGAAGCCCTAAGTCTTAATCAATAATCCCAAACACCTAAATCTTATGCCAAAATTTCTAAGACATACGCCTAAGCCCTAAAACTGAAGCTCTAAGATCAAAGGTTAAGGTCCTAAGCCCTCTACAAAAAAATCCTAAGTGATAAGCCCAAAACCCTAAGTCCTAAGCGCGTAAGCCCTAAGCCTTGTCCCCTATGCTCTAAGCCCTAAGCCCTAAGCCTTAAACATTTCATCTTTGAGCCAAAAGCCCTTAGCCTTAAGCCTTAAGCCTATAGTCAAAACCCTAAACACCAAATCCCAAGCCTTAAGCTTAAGCCCCAAGCCTTAAGCTTAAGCCCAAAGCCCTAACCCCTAACACCAAAGCCTAAAGCCCTAAGCTCGTAGCCCTAATACCTAAGCCAAAGCCTTATTCCCTGATTCCTAAGCCCTAAGCCGTCAGCCCAAATCTAAGGTATTGGATCTTAAGTTTTGAGTGTTAGGTTTTTGTTTTCGAGTTTTTATTTTTGACTTTCGTGTTTTGATTTTAGGGTAGGGGTTCAAGGTTTTTGTTTGGGTTTGATAGTTCGAGTTTCAGGTTTTGGGTTTCGAGTTGTTGGGTTTCGGTTAAAGGTTTCAAGTCGGTTTTAGGTTTTATGTTTTGGTGTTTGGGTCTTTTGGGTTTCAAGTTTAGGGCTTAAGTTTGAGTTTTGAGTCTCGGCTTCAAAGTTTATGTTTCAATTTTTGGGTTTGATGTTCAGGTTTCTGGTTTTAAGGTTTGAGTTTTAGGTTTTGGGTTTAGGGTTATGGAATTTGGGTTTGGGTTATGGATCAGGGTTTTGAATTTAATGTTTCAAGTTACTTGTTTATTGTATGGGTTCGAGTTTATTAGTCTCGAGGTTAAAAGTTTGGGTTTTGGGTTTCAGGTTTACTGTTCATGTTTTGGGTTTTCAGGTTCAAGTTTGGGCATTGGGTTTTGGGTTTGGGTTTGGAATACAGTTTTCAATTTTTGGGCTTCGGGTTTCAGGTTTCAAATTTTGGGTTTCAAATTTTAGGTTTTGTTTACGGGCTTCAGGTTTTTAGTTTTTGCTTTTGAGTTTCATTTCGAGTTTTAGGTTTATGTTCAAAGTTTGGGTTTTGGTTTCAACGTTCGAGTTTTATGTTTTGGGTTTCAGGTTTTGGGGTTCGAGTTTCGAGTTTCGGTTTTCATGTTTTGGTTTGTAGGTTTCATGTTTCTGGTTTACAGTTTTGGGTTCCAGTTTCAGATCTCGGCATTTAAAGTTAGGGTTTCGGGTTTTTGGTTTGAGATTCTATTTTTTGGTTTGAAGTTTGAATTAAGTTTCTTCGTTTTAGGTTTGGAGTTTTGTTGATCATGTTATGGGTTTCAAATTTCGGGTTTTAAGTTTCGGGTTTCGTGTTTAAGGTTTGGGTTTTGGGTATCGAGGTTTTAGTTTTGGGTGTTGGGTTTTTGGTTTTGTGGTTCAAGTTACGGGTTTAAGTTTTCAAGGTTCAGGTTTCAGGTTTTAGGTTTCGAGTTTTAAGTTTTTGGTTTCATGTTTCTGTTTTGGGTGCTGCATTTTTGGATGTTGGTTTCGGGTTTTTGCGTTAAGGTTTTAGGTTTTGGTTTTTGGGTTTTCGTGTTTATGTTTTAAGTTTTGGGTTTTAGGTTTCGTATTTTGGGTTTCAAGTTTTAGGTTTTGGGTTTTCGGTTTCGAGATTTTGTTTTGAAGGTTTTGGTTTTGTGTTAAGTTTTTGAAAACGGGTTTCTAGTTTCAGGTTTAGGGTTTTTAGTTTTGTGTTTCAAGGTTTTGATTTTGTGAGTTAAGTTTTTGATAATAGGTTTCAGGTTATGGGAATTAGATTTTCAGGTTTGGGTTTGGGTTCTGGGTCTTAGGTTTTGGGTTTCAAATTCAGGGTTTGTTTTATGAGTTTTGGGGTTTGAGTTTTCAGTTTTGGGTTTTGGGTTTTAATTTTTTCGTTACAGAGTTCCGGTTTGATTTTTGGGTTTCGGGGTTTAAGGTTTACATTTTTGGTTCAAGGTTTGGGGTTTTAGTTTCGAGGTTTGAATTTGGGTTCAAGTTTTGGGTTTTAGGTCTTAGGTTTTAGGTTTTAGGTTTTAGGTTTCAGGTTTCAGGTTTCGGGTGTTGGGTTTAGGGTTTGGGGGTTCAAGTTTTGGTTCTCGAGGTTTAAAGTTCATGTTTTTGGTTTCAGGTTTAGGGTTTGGGTTTGGGGTTTCCAGTTTAACATTTTGGGATTCTTGTTTAGGGTTCAGGATTCAAGTTTTAGGTCTCAGTGCTTAAAGTTTATTTTTTGAGTTCAGTGTTGAAGGTTTAAATTCGGGGTTTGAGTTTCGGGGTTCAGGTTTTTGTGTTCAAGTTTGGGTTTCAAATTTCTGGTTTCAATTTCAACGTTTTTTTTTTAGGGTTGATGTTTGAGTTTTATGTTTTCGGTTACGGGTTTTTGTGTTCAGGTTATCAATTTCAGTTTTTGAACTTCGGGTTTTGTGTTTTTGGTTTAAAGTTCTAAATTTTAAGTTTTGGGTTTCAAGTTTCGGGGTTCGAGGTTTTGGTTTTGAGGCTCAGGGCAGATTTTGAGTTTCGCATTTAGGGGTACAAGTTTTGAATTTAAAGTTTCTGGTTTTGAGTTTCAAGTTTGTGTTTTGGGTTTCACATTTCGAGCTTTGGTTTTCGATTTTTGGGTTTTGGGGTTTAAGATTCAAGTTTTAGGTTCATAACTCATGTTTCTGATGTTTGAATTCGGAGTTTTGGTTTGAAGGTTCGGGTTTTGGGTTTTTGGGTTCGGG
This sequence comes from Begonia fuchsioides, assembly GCA_003255005.1. Classification (NCBI taxonomy): domain Eukaryota; kingdom Viridiplantae; phylum Streptophyta; class Magnoliopsida; order Cucurbitales; family Begoniaceae; genus Begonia; species Begonia fuchsioides. The sequence goes on from QAOC01021142.1 coordinate 48,278, forward strand.
TTTTGAGAGTTTGGTTCAGGTTTTGGGTGTCGGGCTTTGAGTTTCCAGTTTTGGGATTCAGGTTTTGGGTTTTGGGGTTTGGGTTTTGAGTTACGTGTTTCATGTTTCATAATTTTTTTTTCGGGTTTTGGGGTACGGTTTTTGTGTTTCAGGTTTTTGGTTTCATGTTTTGGTTTTTGTGTTTAAGATTTTGAATCGCGTTTTGGGTTTTGAGTTTTGGCTTTTGTGGTTCGGTTTTTATGTTTTGTGGTTCAAGTTTTGAGTCTTGGGTTTTAGGTTTTGGGGTTCGAGTTTCAAGTTTTAGTTTTTGGGTTTTAGGTTACAAGTTTTGGGTTTTGAGTTTAAGTTTAAGGTTTTGGGTTTCAAGTTTCGTGTTGTAGGTTTCGTGTTTCAGATTTTAGGTATCTGGTCTTAGGTTTTGGGTTTCCAGTTTAGGGCTTGGTGTTCGAGTTTGGGTCTCTAGGTTCAAATTCATGTTTTGGGTTTCAGGTTTAGGGTTCGAGATTTTTGTTTCAGATTTAAGTTTTCTGGTTTTGGATTTTAAGTCTTGAGGTGTTAGTTTCGGGTTTTGTGGTTCGAGTTTTAGGTTTTGGGTTTCCAGTTCTGGGGTTCAAGTTTTTTGTTTTGGGTCTCGGGTTTTGAGTTTTGGGTTTTAGGATTCGGGTTTTGTGTTTTGAATTTTGGGTTTCTCATTTCAGGTTATATGTTTCAGGTTTCGGGGTTTGAGTTTTGGGTTTTGAGTTTTGGGTTTTGGGTTTCGTTGTTCAGGTTTCATGGTTTAGGTTTTGGGTTTTTTTTAGGTTTCGGGTTTCGAGTTTCATGTTTCGGGTTTTAAGTTTTGATTTCCGGTTTCAGGTTTTTGGGTTCTGTTTTCAAGTATTGGTTTGTGTTTCGGGTTTCAGGTTTTTTGTTTTCTATTCTCAGATATTGGTTAATGTTTCGGGTTCTGGGTTTTGAGTTTCAGGTTTTGGGTTTCGTGTTTAGAGTATCCGGTTTTTGTTTTCGAGTGTAAGTTTTTTGGATTTCGGGTTTTGTTTTCAAGTTTCATGTTTTGGGTTCCGTGTTTCATGTTTTGGTTTTAAAAATTCATGTTTTGAAGTTAAGATTACAGGTTTTGGATCTCAAGTTTTAGGGTTGAAGCTTTCGGGTTCTGGGTTGTTTCTAGTTCTGAATTCCATTTTTTGGGTTTCAAAAATTGAGTTTCGGGTGTTCGGTTTAACATTTTTTTTTTCAGGTTGCATGTTTAATTTTCTGGCCTTCAGGTTTCGTGTTTAGGGTTTCGAGTTTTAAGTTTTCAAGTTTTGGGATTAAGTTTTCTAGTTTTGGGTATTAGGTCTCGGGGTTCAATTTTTGGGTTTTGGGTTTTGGGTTTCCTATTTTTGGGTTCTGGTTTTGGGATTTGGGTTTTTCGGATTTCTGGTTTTGAGTTTTAGGTCTCTCGTTTCATGTTTTGGATTTTGGAATTCAGTTTTTGGGTTTCAGGGTGGGTTTAAGTTCGGGTTTTAGGTTTTAGGTTTCGTGTTTCGAGTTTTGGGTTTCAATTTAGGTTTTAAAGTTCAGGTTTTGGGTTTCAGGTTTTAGGTTTAAGGTTTCGGGGTTCATGTTTTTGGTTTCGGGTTCCGAGTTCTAAATTTGCTTTTTGGGTTTCTGAAATTGAGTCTCGGGGTTCAATTTTTGGTTTCGGGTTCCGAGTTCTACATTTGCTTTTTGGGTTTCTGAATTTGAGTCTTAGGTTTCAGGTTTTTGGTTTCGGTTTTTGTGATTTCGGGTTCAGGTTTTAGGTTTAGTGTTTGTTTTTCATGTTTTGGAGTTTAAGTTTCTGGTTTTGAGTTTTGGGTTTCGGGTATTGGGTTTTGGGGTTCGGATTTCATGTTTCAAGGTTTAGGTCTTGGGTTTTAGTTTGTCAGATTTCAAGGTTTCGGGTTTAAGTTTAGAGTTCACGATTTGTGTTTTGGGTTTTGAAGTTTGAATTCGGGTTTCATGTTTTGGGTTTTGGATTTCGATGTTCGGATTTGGGGGTTTTTGTTTCCGCGTTTAGGTTTTGGGTTTCAAGGTTTTAGGTTTCTAGTTTCGGCTTCGGATTTCATGTTTTGGCTTGAGGTTTTAGGTTTTAGGTTTCAGGTTTTAGTTTTTGGGTTTTTGGTTTCTGGGTCTGGGTTGTGGGTTTGAGTTTTTGGTTTTTGGTTTTGGGTTTCGATGTTTGAATTCGGATTTCAAGTTTTGGTTTGGGGTTTTAGATTTTTAGGTTAAGGTTTTGTTGTTAAGGTTATGAGTTTCGAGTTTCTTGTTTAGATTTATGTTTTTGGGTTTTGGGTTTTGGGTTTTGGATTTTTAGTTTCATGTTTTCAGTTTTTGGTTTATGGTTCAGGTTTGAGTTTTCGGTTTGAGGGTTCGACTTTTAGGTTTTGGGGTTTTTATTTTGTATTTCTAGTTTCGGTTTTCATATTAGTTTTTGAGTTTTGGGTTTTTGGTGTTCAGGTTTTGGGTTTTGGGTTTTGGGTTTCGGGTTTTGAGTTTTTGGTTTCGGGTTCAGGGTTAGGGTTTTGGGTTTTGGGTTTTGGGGTTTGGGGTTTGACAATTTTGAATTTTGGTGTTTATGTTTAGGTTTCAGGTTTCGGATTAGTTTTGAGTTTTGAGGTTTGGGTTACATGTTTTGTGTTTAGGTTTTGGTGGTTTGGGTTTTTTGTTTCGGGTTTATTGTTTCAGATTTTGGGTTTCGGCTTTTGAGTTTTGAGTTTTGACTTTCTCATTTTACGTTTTGGGTTTTTGGTTTCATGTTTCGGGTTTTGGGTTTTGGGTTTCGAACTTCAATTGTTTTGGGGCTCGGTTTTTGGATTTTGGTTTCAAGAATAAGGTTTTTTGTTTTGTGTTTCAGGTTTTGCGGTATTGGTTTTTGGTTTTTGCATTTCGTGTTTCAGGTTTTGAGTTTTGTTTTTTTGAGCATCTTGTTTTTTGTTTCGTGTTTCAAGTTTTGGCTTACGGGTTTGGGTTTTGGTTTTCATTTTTAAGTTTTGGTTTTAAGAATTCTAGTTTTAGAGTTTAGGTTTCGGGTTTTGAGTTTTGGGTCTTGAGTTTCAGGTTTCGTCTTTTAGGTTTTGGGGTTTGAGTTTTGAGTTTTGGTTTCAGGTTTCAGGATTCAAGTTTCGGGTTTTAGCTTTTCAGTTTTGGGTTTTAGGTTTTTGTTTTGGGTTTCGACTTTTTAGTTTCGAGTTTCGAGTTTTTTGTTTAGGGTTAAGTGTTTGGGTTTTCAGTTTCAGCGTTCAAATTTCACATTTTGGGTTTTGGGTTTTTGGTTTCATGTTACGCGTTTCGGGTTTTATGTTTTGGGATTTTTTGTTTTGGATTTAGGGTTTGGGGTTCGAATTTCAAGTTACGGGGTCAAAAGTTCTGGTTTTGGGTTTTTTTTTCAGGGTTCATGTTTGGGGGTTTCGGGTTTTTAGGTTTTGGGTTTTGGGGTTCAGGTTTTTGTATACGAGTTTTAGGTTTCAAGTTTAAGGTTTGGATTTCAAGTTTTTGGTTTTGGGTTTTAGCTTTTAATTTTCGTGTTTCAAGTTTGGGGTTTAAGGTTCAGGTTTTTGGTTTCAGGGTTTGAGTTTTATGTTTTGGGTTTTAGGTTTCGAGTTTCTGGTTTCAGATTTAATGTTTCGAGTTTTGGTGTTCTTGTTTAAGGTTTAGGGTTCCAGTTTCGAATCTTAGGGTTCAAAGATTGGGTTTCATGTTCAAAGTTTTGGTTGTGGGTTCGAAATAGAATTTGGTTTTTGGCTTTTGTGGTTTTTGTTTTGGAAAATAGGTTTTGGGTTTTGGGTTTCGAGTTTTTAGGTTCAAGTTCAGGTGTTGGGTTTTGTTGTTTCTGGTTATGGGTTTCGGTTTAGGGTTTTGGTTTCGAGTTTTAAGTTTTGAGTTTCAGGTTTTGGGTTTTGGGTTTTGGGGTTGTGGTTTTGGGTTTTTGGGTTCAAGTTTTAAGTTTTAGTTTTCAGATTTTAGGTTTGAGTTTTGGGTTTTGGGTTTCATATTTTAGGTTTTGGGTTTTTGGTTTTGGATTTTGGGTTTAAGGTTTTGGGTTTTAGGGTTTGGGTTTTGGGTTTGGGGTTCGAGTTATGCGTTTCAGGTTTGAGTTTCGAATTCAGGGGTTGTTTTTGGGTTTTTGGAGTTTGAGTTTTGGGTTTTTTTGTTTCGGGTTTTGTGTTTCAAGGTTTTCAAGTTTCGAGGTTCACGGTTTGGGTTTTGGGTGGGTTTTGGGGTTTGGGTTATATGGTTTGGGTTTTGGGTGGGTTTTGGGGTTTGGGTTATATGTTTCAGGTTTGAATTCAGGGTTTCTTTTCAGGTTTTGTAGTTCATGTTTCGGGTTTTGAGTTTTAGGTTTTAGGGTTTCGGGTTTCGGGTATTGGGTTTCGGGATTCGGGTTTCATATTTCAAGGTTTTCAAGTTCCGAGGTTCACGGTTTGGGTTTTGGGTTTCAAGGTTTGAATTCAGGTTTCAGGTTTAAAGTTTTGGGTTTTTTTGTTAAGGTTTTTGGTTGAATTTATGGTTTCATATTTTGGGTTTTCGATTTCGGGTTTTGGGTTTCAGCTTTTTAGTTTCGTGTTTTGAGTTTTGGTTTTATGGTTCAGGGTTTAGGATTTTTGTTTCAGGGTTCGACTTTCTGGTTTTGGGTTTGGAGGATTTTGGGGTTGGGGTTTCGGGTTTCATATTAGTTTTCGAGTTATGGGTTTTTTTTTTGTTCAGGTTTTGGGTTTTGTGTTTTGGGTTTTAGGTTTCGGGTTTTGAGTTTTGGATTTCAAGTTTTGGGTTCAAGGTTAGGGTTTTGAGTTTTGGGGTTCGACTTTCGGGTGTTGGGTTTTGTGGTTTAGGTTTTCGATTTTACTTTTCGGTCTTTGGGTTTTGGGTTTTAAGTTTTAAGTTTCAGGTTCCAGGTTGTAGGTTTTGGATTTCGAGTTTCAGGGTTCGGGTTTTGAGTTTGGGCTTTCTCATTCTAGGGATTTCAAGTTTCGGGTTTCTGGTTTTGGGTTTTAGGTTAGTGTCTTGGGTTTCTAGTTTTAGGTTTTTGGGTTTCGGTTTAAGGTTTCGAGTTTCAGATTTCAGGTTTCGGGTTTTGGTTCTCTGATTTAGGAGTTTTGGGTTTTAAGTTTCGGTATTTGGGTTTTAGGGTTTGAGTTTTGGGTATCGAGGTTCGAGTTTTGGGTATCGAGGTTTGAGTTTTTGTTGTTGGGTTTTTTGTTTTGTAGTTTGGTTATGGGTTTAAGTTTTCAAGGTTCGGGTTTCAGGTTTTAGGTTTCGAGTTTTAAGTTTTTCATGTTTTGGTTTTGGGTTTCGCATTTTTGGATTTTGGTTTTGGGTTTTTTGGTTTGGGTTTTAAGTTTTGGGTTTTGGGTTTTCGGGTTTAGGTTTTTGGTTTGGTGCTTTAGGTTTCGTATTTTCGTTTTCAGGTTTTAGGTTTCGAGTCTTGGGTTTCAGGGTTTCATTTTTTTAGTTGATTTTTTGATAACGAGTTTCAGGTTTCGGGTTATGGGTATTAGGTTTTGGGGTTTGGGTTTCGGGGTTAGGGTTCCGGGTCTCAAGTTTCAGGTTTCAAATTCAAAGTTCATTTTATGGGTTTCGGAGTTTGAGATTTTATTTTTGGGTTTTGATTTTTTTGTTACAGGGTTAGGGTTTGGGTTTTTGGGTTTTGGAGTTTAAGGTTTTGAAAAAAGTTTCCTAATTAGAAAATGGAAATTAAATTAACTAAAATAATAGTAAATAACTTCAGCAATATTCAGCTTAGAATTCCCACTTTATAACGTGCAACGATAAGCTTATTTCTTAGTAAATAATTTCTAATCTAATTACGTTAAGGGATAATGACTTGAAAAATTAGCAAACTTGATAGCCTTTGATGTTGTTATGCTTCTTGAGACCCATCAAACTCCTAACCTCACTTGCATTCTTTGGTCTTGGCTACTCTTAAATCGCTTTGACTTTCTCTTCATCCATCGAAATTATTTTTGAGAATACAACGAAACCAAGAAAAAACTACTAAATCCGTGCAAAAAGTTGATGACTTACAAAAAGTTCATTAGTTAGCAAAAAAGTTGATTTTCTTGTGAAGCAATAAAAATAAAATTCAAATACTCAACATGTGCATCTAAGGTTCTACTTTATATCAATATATCATCAAATCTTACAACAATATTTTTTTTTGATAAAAGCTCTGAGTACATGATTCGTTAATCTCATATTTGGCAGTTAAGGTAGGTGGAGTTGAGGTTGTACAAGATAGAAAACATGTACACATCACCTCATTTATGTAGGTAGAGTAAGAGGTAATGACTTACACACCTCATACTTTTGGTAGGTGGGTAGTGGTATAAAAGGAGGTACATTGGTGCTAATTTGAGTTGAAGTGTTATACTTTGTGGATAACTTATCTCTCTTACGTTTCAGTCTTTCGTTCCTAAGTTCACCAACATCATCTTCCAACTTATCGAGCAAAATCCCTCTAATTGTGGCATCTTTTCCAACTAAGGTTGTTTATCGCATCATTTTTTATGGTCTATAGCTATTCTAAGCTAAGGTTCTAACACTCGTCGGCTTTTGGTCAAGCTTTTAGACTTATCATTTCTGGATTTCTATTCAATATCTTATCATTTATCAATCTTATTCCGGAAGGATCATATCATCTTATCTCAAAATTTTCTTATTTTATTTTGACAAAATTTTATCTTTATCTTCATCTTATCTATTCAGTTTGTAAGAGCTAAGTTTAAAAAAAACAGTGATTTATCTTCTCATACTTGCAATACATCTTGTGATTGTGGTATAATTATTATTGTTTTGTTCTATCTGTCAATTAGGTTGAATTTTTAGTAAAGTCTTATACTTTTATTTAAAGGTCGGATTACTCTGTGCAAGGCTTGAAATCATTTTGCTTTGTTATGTGAATCATCTTATTGTTCTATTGAAGCAAGTAATTGTTTTTTATTGATGTTCTTTTTGTTGTAATATTCCCTTTGTTCATTTTACCTTCTCCTTTTTTTCATAGTTTCTTTCTTTTCGTGACTTTTGTTTATCATTTCCTTCATTTTTATTTCCTTTTGTTATAGTTTATATTCCCCTTTCTTTCCCTATTTGTAACTTGGTTTCCATGTGAAAGGACGTCTTGTTGGGCCGTATAGCTCTTGTAAAAATGGGCGCAAGCTAGTTAAAAAGGAAATAACAAGAATCCATATTGATGAGAAAAATGCTAGGTGACAACAATGGGAACACTTAAATATCAACCAAAATAGAAACAACCAGAATCCACATTGATTGATGAGAAAGAGTTGAGTTTGGAGAAGTGAATCGTGATAGAGAAGATGATGAGTCAGAAGATGATATGAGGAGGAATGGAAGAAATTTTAAAAACTGGATCGATGACAGTTAAAGCAACATCAAATGCAGATTCCTTCTTTTCAAGGGAAGAATTATCCAGATGCGTATTTTGAATGAGAAAAGAAGGTTAAATTAATCTTCTACTGTCACATATAAATTGAAGAGAAAAAGGTAAAACTCGATGATATTGAGATTTCTGATCATGCTATTACTGGTGGGATCAACTGACGTTGAGCAAAAGAAGAAATGGAGAAAGGTAGATTGATACATGGGATGGGATGAAATGTGCAATGAAAAAAAGGTTTGTACCCAATCGCTACTATCAAGAATTATGGCAAAAATTGCTTAAACTTTTGGAAGAATATTTCAAATAGATAGAGCTTACAATGATTAGACCAAGTATTAAGGAAGATCCTGAAGCAACAATGGCTAGATTTTTTGAAGGGCCCACTATAGAAATACAAGATAAGATCGAGCAACAACATTACGTAGAATATAAGTGATCAAACAACTCAATAATAATTATAATATTTAAAGTTTGATTGCATACCTTAGTTAATTAAGTTTCGAAATTTCATTTTTTAAGTTGGATATGTAAAAACCTAATTTGCATATCTAGAATTCAACAACTTTGCATAATTTTTAAAATTTTGAGATTCTTGGCTATAATGATTTCACAATAAAAAATGAAAGTCATAAATAAAAAATAAAAAAGGTATTTGCATCTTCCCTTTGAAGCATAGTCTGAATAAGTACAAAATAATAATTTTGCTTTTTGATATTTCCTTGAAGTTTATAGTTCCATTCCAGTGAATTAGAAAATAATATAAAAGAATAATAGAATTGAGCAAAATCTTATTTACATATTCTAAACTAATACTATGTAACAAATATGATTCGTAACAATTAGTTGAGATTTTAAAAAAAAAATTAACATTTAAAGTTTGATTGGATATGCCAATTAATTAAGTTTAAGTATTTTTTTGACTACTAGAATTTCAAACTTGAATATGATCGTTTATATCAATCGTGAAAGCATTAAAAATGTGGTACCTCACTACAAGTTGAACAATATTTCATACAAGTCACAAAAAAACTTGTTTGTGAAGGTATAGATAATAATTATGTGACCATGAAAGCCATGAACACATATTCAAGTTGAGAAATCCAGAAGAAAAATAAAGTTTTATTATCTTACAAAGGAACCTTTAAATATGGTAGACTATGGACCTAAATGAACTTGTTTTCCTTATTCAAGTATACCTTCTTCGTATGAAGGTGGGGAAAAAGTAGGTTTTTTGGATATGAAATTCATAATTGGTAACATAATAACTTAGTAGATAGGAGAAAAAAATTTATTTTGACAACTAGAATTTCAAACTTGAATATGAACGTTCATATCAATTGTGGAAACATTAAAAATGTGGCAATACCTTCACTACAAGTGGAACAACTTTTCATACGAAGAAGTCGCAAAAAAACTTGTTGCTGAAGGTATAGATAGTAATTATGTCACCATGAAAGCCACAAACATATATTCAAGTTTAGAAATCTAGAAGAAAAATAAAGTTTTATTCTCTTACTAAGGAACCTTTAAATATGGTAGACTATGGACCTAAATGGATTTATTTTTCTTATTCCAGTATGCCAATTCTTTTCATTCCCATATTTTTCTCTGCTATTTATTATCTCTTATCTTACTCCAACGTACACATCCCCAGCATAGTATCTAGGTTCAAACTATTTACAAGTAATAAAGCGGGAAGCAACACAACCATGGAAGTAAAAATTAAGATTTGGTCAATAAGCTGATTTTTACCCCTTTTTTCGACCCAAACAGCCATATCAACAAATCAAATAAGGAAAAATATGGTAACATCAACTAGAATCAATTCCTAGAAAGGCCTATCTAATTCTACAACTTTTACCAACCTTTGGAATTGGTTCAAGTGGAATTTTATTTTTTCAGCTTAAGAACAAGGAGAGATCATAACGGATCAGATTATATAACTTGATGACTAATTATATAAGAACCATTCAAAAATTTTCCAGAAATCCAGGTTCCCGTAGGAGGGAAAACGGTGAAATCAAATTAAATTTACATCGCCAGGATCAAGATAAACTTGGATAAAACTATCATCGGAATGTTAACTAAAAAGATTCTGAAACTTCTATAAACTAAAATTCTAGAAATTAGGGTTCAGAAATCGAATTCTTTGAGAACAAAAGAAAATCAAAAGTTCAGAAAAAGAAAATAAGGGAAGTGTTACCTGATCGAAGTTGCGCCATTTAGGGCAGTCGTCGCTTTCGGAGAAGAGACCATCAGAAAATAATTCCCATAGTCGACGAGATAAACGACGATTCCACTCTCATTCAGAACATTGGCCTCGGCAAAGCCCTCCCTCCGACACAGATTCTCTCGGGAACAAAGCCCTCATCTTTGAGTGAGAGTGACTGGATAAGGGAGTGGTCAAGTGGGAGTGGCTGCATAAGAGAGTGGTTTTGTGACGTTGGGATTTTGGACAATTTTGTCCTTTAAGCTTTGTGAAAACAACGAAAACACCTTTCTGATTTTTTTTAATTAAAATCAAAATTCTAGTTAAATATAAGAACTTCTCGCTATTGCCGGTTGGCACCTAAGGACTTGTGACCTAGGTGGCATCGGGTGGATTCGGATTCGGATCGAATTGAGGCAAATTCAATCTGATACGATAACAATCGGATCAATAATTTTGATCTGATCGGATTTTGATGCTTGTGTCATCCGAATCCGAATCCGATCCAAATTTGATTAAAGAAATCGGATCAGATTGGATTGGATTTTTAAAAACCTGTAATTCAGAAATTTCCAGTTCTCCGTCGATTCATCCTCTGTTCTTCGTCGTTTTTAACGAATCCACTCATTTACAATTACAATTACAGAAATAATTTACAAATCTAAAATCAAATCTTCATACCTATTTATATCTTTGTTCCTGTTCTTCCCGGCAGTCGTTGGAGGGAGACTCGGAGTCTAGGAGCAGAGGGTCGGCGAGGCAGCTCGGCTTCGTCTTCGGAGTAGCGGAGTCGAGAAATTGGGACGGGTGATTTTCGGATTCCAAAATCAGAGTCGGGAAAGCTGAATGATTGAGGGTTCTGACTTTTGACTTTTGCCGATTTGAATTAAGCAATCTGATTTTCAGATTAGATCAGATTGACTATCGGATTTGGCTTCGAATCCAATAGCCAATCCGATCCGATAACGATCCGAAAGTCGGATCAAATGAAAAACTTTTCTATCGAATACCTGGTCCGATCGGATTGGATCGGACCATCGGATCAGATCAGATCTGCCCACCCCTATATGACCATCATCTTGAATCTCGAGGATTTGGCTTGTATTTTGGACAATTTTTTCTTCTAAGCTTTGTGAAAATAACGAAAACATCATCCATTTTTTAAAATAAAATCATAGTTACAGTTACTTTAATTTAATTCTAAAACTATTGTTTAATTTCAAATTGCATTAGTTATTTTACATTTAAACATAGAGATTGTAGGAAAAGAAGGCCAATGTGATGGCAAGTGTACTTCAATATCTAAAATCAAGAAACATGTATCTCCTTTCCTAAAATTTATTAAAATCATAATTCATACATCTTTGTTTTGAGTGGATATTTTGAAGTTTAATGGGTTTTTATGAATTTCAAATTGAACCTGGGGTGTACCCTAATTTCATAAGACTTTAATTTCGTAGTATTGTGTAGAAGAAAGGAGGAAAAAAAAGATCAAACTAAAAGAAAGAACACATCTTAAATGGAAGAAAAATTGAGAGTCGTCAAACTTTAATAACCCTAATATCATGTTGAAGAAAGACCCTATTCATGTTGAAGTTTTTTTGGGAAAATACACAATCACATGAACTTTGCTGCAGTAGCCACTTAAATTTCTCCATATACAAAAGCTGGTTTTGAGGCCGTGAAGTTGATGAGTTGAGAATTCATTCAGTTCTATCAAGAATCTCGAGATGGAGATCCAACGATCAACGTTAAACTAGAGAATGCAGACTACAATAAAAAACATAAATTTTTTATTTAACATGTCCTAAAATTACTCTTTTTAAAATAATATAAATTTTATTTTTCTAAACGATATCAAATTATCTATTCGACCTGATCTATTGATGGTACTAACTTAAACCTAACTTTAAAGGAAGGTTATCGTGCAAGTATGTCTAATGTGATGGGCTATTGGAAATATTTACAAGTTGAACAACCATTTGTTGATAGGGGCAATGAACTTGATAAATCTCGTAAATGAGACTGTCTTTTTGAGTTAAGTTTTGCCGCTCAATCGTGTAAATTTCATGTAGCAATGTTGGCATTTGGTGTTGCTTATTGGTAGTCGTGCAAAACATGGAAAACTAATATCTCTCTCTAGCTAATTGTCACTTGAAAGTTGTAATGAGCTGCGGTGGCTGCAGGTTGATGCCAAAAACCATGCTGGCTCGGAGAGGCATTAGCTTTCTAATCACTTTCTCAACCCATCTTTCCATGCTATTTTCATGCAAACCCATAAAATTTTGCCTTGATTCTCTAAAAATACTTCACTTTCTCCCACTGTTGAATTATTCTCATCCCTTCTATGATCGTGCGTAGCACCATCTTTGCAACCCTACATGCATACATGCATGCATGCATTTCCATATAGTGATGGCATTCAAATCGCTCGAGCGACTAGTGCGTTTGGATGAGAGATTAGCCATGCAAAACCAAGCTTTATTATTTAATATCTAATTAAAAGGATAATTACTTTAATCAGAAGAAAAGTTCAAATTATAATTATTTTCTGCACCCTGTTCGTTTCCACAATCTAATTCCCAGACCGATCAAACCTCAACGTGTCGAGTCATTACCTGTTCACAAGTCCCAAACAGATGAGACCCACTTTTGAACCAATTAACCATCGACATTTTCATGACCCATGTGACTAGGTCGGCCTATTCACTGTCGTTTGCATTCTCTTGTTTGATATCAATCGTTGATCTTTATTTTGAGATTTTCGATAAAACTGAATAAGGTCTTTCTTCAACACGAAATTAGGGTTATTAGTGTTTGATTTAAAATTTGTCGTACTCACGTGACAAACATTTCTCGTTTCCCAAATTTTTTATTCAATATATTAAAACCATATGTTGTTCTTCCGATAAATTTTAATGACCAAATTTGTAATGGACAGACTAAGGGAATAAAATATCCAAAAAATAGAAAAAGTAAACTAATAAAAAAAAACCTCTTTCTGACCTTGCCCTTGCTTGCTTTGTACACCAACGAAGACGCCATGAGGAAATCAAAAGTAAAAAGATTTTAACCTGCAACATTTGACAAACGTGATAATCACTTTTTATTCTTGCATTTGACATTTAACAACATTGAGGAAACAAGCCGATGGCTCGAGATTCAAGATGGTTTGAGATTCAACATTTAATATCTAGAATGTTTGGCTTGATAAAAAGAGTGATAATCACAACCCAAGAGATGGATTTCATGGATTCAAAACTATATCCTTACAAAATTACAGCTAACTATGTTTCACTTATATATAACTCGATATAATTTTTTATTTGTTTTTGTAACTTTTTCCCCACATGGTGTGGAAGAAAACACCAACTCTAGGGAATAGCTCCAAGATCAACCCATCAATGGACAACTAGCAACTTATAGCCTAAACATGTTCAAGTGTGATAAGACGATGAAAAAAATACTTTTAAAATGACAAGTGAAAGATAGTTACATTAGCCATTTAACTTATATATCCCTCATCTTAAGTCCTTTGACAATATTCTTTCTCAAACCTGATGAGAGATAAACTATTTATCACAATATTCTTTCTCATGTTCTTTATTTTTTTTTAATAATTTTCTAATATCTGTATTTAAATATAGACTAAAAACATTTGATTTGAAGACTCAATGCGAATATTGACAACGGAGCCCACAGATAAATTACACCGATTAATTTCTAATAGTATGCCACGTGGTGTTCATCAAGCGATTCGTCAGGCGTAAGCAAAAATTGTGGGTTCCAAAAAATCCAGGGCTAGATCTACAAGGACATGATAAGTTTGAGCGGAAGAGGAAATTTTTACATCTCCCCGTTGTTGCTTCCACGTGGACCACAAAGATGGAACATAAGCACATGTGATATGTATTTTCAAAGAATGGTGGGGCCACCACTTCTGTACAATGAGCTGTAAATGCATTTAAGTTGTCAGCTACTATTTTATCATTATTTAGTTAACTTTAATTACTTAATTATTTTTATTTTTTATCTTAAAAAATGTTCATTATTTTCACTTATTAATTCAGTATTTACTGTTAAATATTTTCAAATATTATAGAAACTTTTGAAAATTATATTTGAAATATGAGTTAGTTTAAAATTTTAAGTTTATCTTTTTAATATATTTTTCTTAATGTGTTATTTTAAAATTTATTCATGATTTAAAATAAAAGCACGATTTATTTTAAAATTATCTTAAATTCACAATTCACAATTTTTAACTACACTAATTATTATTTAAATGTTAGAATAAAACAAATAAATTTAGTAAACAAGTCATGTAGAGTTATTTCATGGACACAAAAGAAATTCACAATTTTGTAATTTTTCTTCTCAAAATCATGTCGACACGAGAATCTTTTCTTAGGTTGGAATGGAGACATGTTACCCTGCTCTAGAGTACTAGCACAAAATCTTAGTAATTCATAATAACACTTGAAAAATAGATACAGAAAATAACAGATTAATACAACAACTAATCATTTCAACTCGAAATAGAAAAGTTGTCGTATGTAACAAGAATCACTCAAATGCCTATCATATCCTCTACTTCCACGATCACATGTTGTTCTTCATGTAAATTTGAAAGAGCAAATTTGAAATGGATACACTAAGGGAATAAAATATTCAAAACAATAGTTAAAAATAAACTAATAAAAAAAACATGTTTCCAACCTTACCCTCTCTTGCTCTGTACACCAATTGAAACGCGGTCAGAAATCAAAAGTTAAACAATAATGAAGATCCACTCTNGCTCGTTGTTGATCTCTCGTGACAGCATCGTTTCAATCCTTCATACAAATGAGTGCCTCCACGATATCTGGTGCAAGTCTTCCTCGTCGATCATCCGCTCGTTGTTGATCTCTGATGATATAGTAGAGACCAGAGGGGTTAGTAGATCTCGTGCCAACCTAGAAAGAATAGGATATGAAGTGGAGTTGTCTTTCCACCAAGTCAAAATATCAAAATTCTCATCGCGAGAAATTTGATAGCGGGTTTCGATATAAATATCGATTTCATTTCTTTGTGAACTACAAGAATAAACATCGTTATCTAGTTCATAAAAAATGTCATTCAATAAATCTTGTGGAGGTCCAACACCGCCACTACTAGAACTAGAAATACTACGTGAAGAAGGAATAAAACGAGTAACATTACAAAATTTAAATTCATAAGAAGAATATAAACAAGCAATATCATTTTTTGATGTAGTACTATTAATTTTCAAAGTAATACTTAAATGAGAAGAAATTTTATCAATAATTAAACACACTCCTTTTATCAATAATTTTATCAAAGTAATACTTAATTTGTCTATATTTTTTAAAAGTAGCCGTTAATTTAAAAAAAAATAGAAGAATTAGATGGGTATTGGAATAATAAATTCCAGAACATTCATTTGTTGCATCATAAAATAGTTTTAGAAAATCAAGAAATAAATTAGCAACGTCACAACTACTATGATCTAAAGAAATACATTTTGTTTTTTCACTAATAAAAGCACAAATAACTAACCAATATGGCTTAGCATTTTTCAACCTTAAATAAGTTGAATTCCACCTAGTATCTACATCGGTTTTTTATTTTCTTGGTTTAAGTTGAGCAACTTTACAAAGTTCCTTATATTCTTGTTGTCGAGTATTAGATGAAATAATATAAGAAATTGCAGATCTAATTGATTCAATATGTGAAGAAATAAACAACATTCCATCTTTAACAATTAAATTTAAAATATGACAAACACATCTCATATGAAAAAAAGAATTATGAGAAGTATCTAATCGAAATAATTTCTTAAATTGAACAATAGCAAAATCATTAGCAGAAGTGTTATCGAGAGAATTTAGGGATAATAATGAGAATTTGATGCATCAAATATCAGCTGAAGGTGAAAAGGTAAACATGAGGTGAAGGGGCAAGCATGAGGTGGAGAGGCAAGCTGAGGCGAAGAGGCAAGCATGAGGCGAAGAGGCAAGCATGAGGTGGCTTCACCAAATTTTCTCCTCCAACACTTAACTCACTTGTCACATACTCTAACCTTCTTATTTCTTTAAGCATTCCTTTCAAAGGCGTATTTTAACACACTACCAACAATACTTCATTATGCACTTATCAAGATTTAACAGCGTAATTTACTTTTATAATAACTAAGGTGCTTAAATGGCTCGGGTGTTACACTAGATCCCTCAATCCTGGACCCTAGAACCCTGGGACTCTGAACCTTGAAATCCTAGAACCGTGAACCCAGAACCCTGGAACCCTGGAACCTTAAACCCTAGAACCTTGAATCTTGGAACCCTAAACCCTGGAACCCTTAAAAACCCATAACCATAAACCTTGAATGCTTAACAGTGAACTCTAAAACCAAGGAACCTTGAACCTTTAACCTTGGAATCCTGAATCTTAAACCTTAAACCCTGGAACTTTGAATCCTAAATATTGAACCATTAACCTTGAAAATGTTTGAACCCTATGATCTGAACTATGGAACCCTAAGCTTTAAACTTAAGAATACCGAACACTGAACCATGGACCGAAGAATCCTGGACCCATTAAATCCTAAACTCTGAACCCTCGAAAGCTAAACCCGTGAACCCTCAACCCGGAACTATGGAACCTAGAACCCATTCTCCTTGAACCATGAATCATGAACCCTAAAACCCTTGAACTCTATGATCCTAAACAAAGAATCATGGAAATTTGAACCTTGGAACCATGAAGCTTGAATCCTAGAACTCATGAACCCTGGACCTTGGAACCTAGATCCTGAGACCTCAGAACAATGGAACCCTAAATCCTAAAACTCTGAACCCTAAACCCTAGAGACACTAATTCTTAAACACTAGAACCCTAAATTCTGAATTCTAGAAGCCTGAACCTGGGAAGCCGAAACCATGAATCCTAGATTCCTAAAATCCAAAACCTTGAATACTAATACCTTTAGCATGGACGATTGAGCTCTAAAATCTTGAACCCTTAACCCTAGAACCTTGGAACTCTGAACCATGAACCCCGAACTCCGAAACCTAGAACCTTAACCTTGGAACCCAGAACCCTAGACTGTGGACCTGTGGAACCCTGAACCTTGAAACCTAGAACCCTAAACCTTGAACCTTAGAACCCTAAAATTCTTGAACCCTTTGAACCTTGAACCTTGGAACCCTGAACCCTGAACCTTGAACCTTGAACCACGAACCCTAGAATCCTGAAATTCAGAACCTTAAACACTAGAACCTTGGAATCCTGAACCCTAAACCTTGGAACCCTCGAACCTTGAATCCTAAACCCATGAACCCCGAAACAACGAATCCTTAAATTGTAAACCTTGGAACCCTAGAATCCTTGAATCCTAAACCTTGAACCCTTGATCCCTTGAACCTTGAACTCTTGAATCGTGAACCCTTAATTTTGGACACTAGAATCATAAACCTAGACCCTTGTATCCTAGACCTTGTGCCCTAGAATCCTTGAACCCAGAACCCTAGACCCTAAAACCCTATTATCCTAAACCCCAAATCATGAACTCTAGAACCATAAACCCAGGAACCATGAACATTGGAACCCTAGAATCCTGACATGCCACAGATTGACAACTTTGGAGGATCAAACAAGGCCAAAACACATGATAATTTGGCATGGAGAAGATGTGTATTTTCAACCAGAAAACGAGAGCTCCGGAATGAAGCCTGAACACGAACCCGATTTAAGTACCACGTTGCATGGCGAGTTGGAGTCCCATGCAAAAGTGATCAAGAGTTCTACGACTCAACTCTCCAGCATTTACATGGATTAAAGGAATTTTATCGCATTTTTAGCTTAATTTTTACGTGAATTTTACGTTGGATATTTGGAGAACCCGAGAGGGTTTCTCGGCTAGGTTTTATTTTGTTTATTTTTGCATGCTTGCATGGGGTTTTGCATGAGGAATTTTTGGCTTAGAGTAGGGAATTTTGGGCTAAGGAAGAAGGGAAAATTGGTTGAGGAGATTCAAGATCACATGGCTTTCACATTCTTGCAATTTCATTGGTCCAATTTATTAGCTTTATCTGCGATTAAAGTAACCTTTGTTTTTGATTGATGAACATTAATATATTGGAAAATTGATTAACCGTTAAGAGAAGTTAATTTGAATAATGTATATGAAATACCCTCATCGAAGGGTACCTCTTGTGTCTAACAAATCGGTTGAGTTTTTGCAGAAATTACTAATTCTATTACAGGTTATGACTGTATACATATCCAGAGGCCATCGTTATGTCGACCGCAAAACTGTTGTGTCGACTGCATACATATCCAGAGGCCATTTTTATGTCGACTGCAGAACTATTGTGTCGATTGTACACATATCCAGAGGCCAACTTTATGTCAACTGCGGCACTATTGTGTCGACCACATACATGTCTAGAGGCCATATCTACGTCGACTGAAGTTCTTCTCAATGACAACTTACTAAATCTTATGTTGACCGAACAAAAGTTATGTCGACCGATCTAGAACAGAAAGAGGAGATAACCTCCAACGACTATTTCTGAATGTGTCTAAACGGCTATACATATGTCGACCTATTCCGTACTTATGTCAACCAATCCAGCCTGCGCAGGACAAAATCTATAAATAGCTGCAGAGCTGTGGATTACAAAAAGGAATTCTGGTGAGAGCAAAAAGAAAGCCGAATTGCTGCCAATTTTTAGAGAATCATTTCATTCTCTCAATCTTTGTATTTCTACCTTGAATATTCACTTGGTGATTGAGAGAGTCGGTTAGTAACCGTTAATTCGAATATCATACTTTGTGAGAGAAATTGTAAGAGGGGTGACGCCTCTCCTAAAGAAGAGTCACTGTAAAGGTTTGATTGACACCCGTAAGTCAATCAGAGTGAGCTCAAAGAATTGAGCTGGAAGAATCTTCAAGGAGGTACCTTGGAGCGCGGACGTAGGCAAGGTTGGCCAAACCGCGTTAACAATCCGGTGTCAATCTCTCTCTCTAACTCTATTAAGTTGTTTATCTTTTCCGCATTAGAGTTTCAGATTAAGTAAACCGTACGCACGAATTCGATTAAAGTTTAATCATCAGAATAAATTTTTATTAATCCAATTCCCCTCCCCCCCCTCTTAGGTTAATCTCGATCCTACAGAATTTTCCCTCATTTATTTCAATTTCCAGCATGCAAGTTGCATGCCTTTGGCCCTCAATTTTCCCTCCCTTTTTTCCCACTCTTCTCAGCAGATAAAACCTCCCTCATTGCGAGATTGTAAGGATAATTTGGAATTTGAATTAAAGAAGCCTCTTAGCTCTCCCTTCTGACAATTAATAGGAATGGAATAAGCGGGAAAATTACCAACTCGGATAAGGAGTGAAAGATCCCGAAAAATCAAGGAAGGGAGTTGATAATGGAAGGCAGATATCTCACGATTGCGAGCGATTTTGGAGCTAAAATTTTGAGGAGAAGCAAAAAGATGGATGAAGCGAGTCTTCAAAATTTGAGAGGATTCTCATAGGTAAATCAGGAGATATAGAATCATGAATAATAATGCGCAAAGTGGTTCTTGATCTAACATTTGGAGGGATTGGAGATGGTATAAAATGATCCTCCAAATTTTAAGGGATCCTCAAGGATGAACTAAAAGATATGCGGGAATGAGTAACCGAAGGTGGTCGTAGGAAATTAGGGTTTTTCTAGGAATAACCAATAAAATATGGTGAACTTTGGACGAATGTAAATCAGAAACGGGAATGAGTTAGGGGCTAAAAGTTTGAGGTTTCCTTGATTTATGAATGTATGAGAGATCTTCCAAAATTGAGAAGATTCTCACGTAGGGTTTCAGATTTATGGCAATGGGATGAATGCGGGATAGAGTTTGATCGAAAACAAAGAACAACGGATATTGGACTTCACTTCACGTAAAAAAAATGGATGCTTGAGTTGATGATCTACACTCTCACCCTAAGACCATGAAGATGGTTGGAGAAATTTAGTAAGGATAGATCGTCTTCGCTCGGAAAGACAATCAACTCAGGGTGTCTCTCGGTGGCCGGAATATGGGTTCTGGAGACCGAGTCTTTGGAGGAAAATTTCCAAAGGGAGAGATTCAAAATTTGAAAAGAAAAAATCTTCTAAATTAAAATCTGATCATTACACTTGAATGTGGACGATTAAATAGAAAATCAAACTAAAACATGCTTATCATTGGACGGCCGAGATCTTCTCCAAGAACACCAATCCATGACTTGAAAGATGGACCAATTAGAATCCTTCATGGGACGCTCTTCCTACATTCCTCCTCCAGCTCATTAGGCTCCAAGGAAATGTCCTAAATATCCTCCCATATGATAATTAGCTAACTTTTTATTCTTTAATTTTCCCAAAGGCTTTAGGACATGGATTAGGTGTGAAACCGATCGTGGATGGACTATTTGAACGTTCTACCACTCTTTAGAAATCTTGAAGGATCGACTATATTTCATATAAAAACGTTGTCTTCATCCGAGGGCAGGCTGGTTCTCACATTTGTGGAGCAAGCTTTGGAGGTCCAGTTGTGCCGGATCAAATTGTGGTACCCATGCTTTGTTGCTTGGACCACTAGCATGGGGCTTTGACTCCTTCCATCAGAACCTCCATGCTTTGAATTCAAAGGAAAGAATTGGAGTTGAACAAGGTTGAATTCTTCAATGATATAGGAAGCTACAAAATTAGAAAACACATTAGATAAATATTGATGGCAAGAGAATTTTTGGGCCCTCCATATCATGTCACCTTCTCAGGCAATTTTCAATTTCAGCCAGCAGCCGGAATTCCTCCAGCCACCGTGGTTCTCTTCAAGATTTCTCCCTCCGAGTTGGAGATCTCTTTTTGCTTCTAAGTCTCCAGCCTTCCTCAAGGTCATAGGGTGAGCTTGAAGTCCATAAGCTCCTTCTTCCATCGTTGTTTTCATTTGATATTTCATTTATTCCGCCGGTTATCAATTTCCGCCCACCGCTGACCACCGTTACTGTTTCATTGCATTCCGAGCGATCCATCCACGTGATTTTATTCATTTTTGGAGGACTATCATCTATCTTCTTCTCAGAGTTTCACTCAAAATTTCAGCCATAAACGATCTCATCGTCAAGTTATAGCCGTCAAAATTCTAGTCCCGATTCTGGAATTATCAGATTATCGTTTTCCATTTAATCTAACACGATTCTCCCACTTCCTAAATCTAAACCCTGTCCATTCCGTGTCAAATCCTAAACCCCGAATTCCTAACCATGAAGCCTTGGAACCCTGGAATCTTGAACCTTTAATCTTGAACACTAAACCTTAAAACCGTGAAATATGAACCTTGGAACCTTAGACCCTAGAACCCTAAACCTTGAACCTTGGAATCCGAACTCTAAATTGTTATCCTTTGAAGCATAAACCCTGAACCTTGAACGCTAGAACCCTGAACCTTCGAAGCATAAACCCTAAATCCTAGAACTCTGGAACCTGAACCCCTATGAAATGAACCCTGAATTTTTGACCCTAAAACCTCTTGAACCCTGAACCCTAAACCCTGAACTTTAAACCTTGAAACCAAGATCCCTAACCTTGAACACTGGAACTCAAAACCTCGTAACTTGAACAATTGTATCATGAACTCTAACCCCTGAAATCCTAACACCCATAACCCTAGACCCTAAAAACCTTGAACCAAAGAACCCTGAATCTTGAACCTCGAATCTTCAACCTTGGAACCCTGAACTGTTATACCTTGTACCCTGGACCTTCAAACCCCAAATCCTAGACCCTAAACCCTAAATTATGAACCTTTAAGCACTGAACCCCAGAACCCTTGAACCCTAGACCCTGAACCCAGAACCCTAGAACCTGAAATCTTGGAACTTTGAACCTTTAACCCTTTTATCCTTGACATTAAACCCTCGAATCCAGGCACCCAAAACCTTAGACCCTCAAACCCTAAAACCTAAACCCCAAACCCTGAATCTTGGAACCCTGGAACCCTAAACCCCAAACCCCTAACCTTGGAACCTTGGAACTTCTGAATCCTTAACCTAAAACCATGGAACTCTGACCCTTGTAAATTTGAAACTCTAAATCCCGGAACCCTAGAACCCTGAAACCCCAAACCCTAGAACCTTGAACCTTTATCCCTGAAAACATTGACCTCGGAACTCTAAACCTTAAACCATGGACCCTGAACCTTAGAATCTTTAACCCTAAACCTTGGAACCCTAAACCATGAACCCTGAAAACAAGATCCATAGAACCCTAAATCTTGAAATTCTAAAACCTAG
>QAOC01021158.1:0-10477 GCA_003255005.1 Begonia fuchsioides
TCTTCGCTTGGCTGCACGAGGGGATCTTTTACCCTTTGGGGGTGGAATTCGAATACTTTCCTTTTCCATTCCTTCGAGTTCTCGAAGCTGCACTTGAGGATTTTGATCGAGACGAATTTCTCCCTCGAATTTTTCTTTATGACTTACCATAGACAAGAAATGAAACATAAGAAGAAATCCAACGAAGCACCAGATTGCAATCGATATCGAACGTTTGCTCCCTGCATTGCAATTTAAAATGTTTGATTTGCTGTATTTCTTCCTCATGTTCATTTTCTCTTAGTTTAATTTTATTTCCACAAGATGCAGCTTTTAAGAAAAAGCAACCTAAGATCCAATACGACCATGAAATATACAACATAAGAAGAAAGAAATGAAAGTGAATTCGCAGTAAACGATTTTCTTTCTTCTCATTAGTGACAAAAGATGTGCATTAAAACAATAATCTTTTTACAAAAAACCTTGCAAATCTAATAGTTCTTACATCATAATGATCCACCGAAAAGAACGTCGAAGGCTAGTTACATCCAGCTTTGGACGATAACAAATATTGAATTTATAACCAAAATAATTGTCAATGCATAAACCCAGATAATCAGTGAGGATATTTTTATACAAAATAGACAGAAATAAGAACAAGCAATCATAGTCCAATCATTAAAGTTTAGGTACAAATCTATATATCATCGATAGACAAACAAGTAAGTATTCCAGTCTATTCAATTCAGAATGAGCAATCACAAGGAATAACAACTGTGGAAATAAACACCATGATTCCTACAAGAAAAAAAAAGCATGAAGTAGAAACAAAAGATGCATATTAAAACAGTGAACTTTCCAACAAAGACAAACAAACCCTGCCAGTTTTACAAATGGTTCTTTAATCCTAATAATTCACCAAAAAAGAACTTCAAAGGCCAGATAGATCCGGCTTTTGACAATAATAAATATTGAACTGATAATCAAAATAAATGTCAACGCATATACCCAGATAATCAGTGAGGATATTTAATACAAACTAGACAGAAATAAGAACAAGTAATCGTCGTCCGATCACTAAAATTTAAGCGCAAACTTTTATAATCGATCAGCGAGCAAGTAAGCTCTATATTCCAGTCTATCCAGAGTAATCAATCAAAAGGAATACAAATCGTGGAAATGAACACTATTATCCCACAAGAAAAAAAAACATGAAGTAGAAACAAAGCCGAACAAGTAACCTGAAATCCCGCGAACCAGGAGTGAAGGTAAATTCGCCGACATGGGTTTTGCAGAGAGTTCAAACTTGATCTCTAGATTCAGCCAAAAACACCTTCTTCACTCAATTTACAGGGTCTGCAACGAAAATTAGAAGAAAAAAGAAATTGGGTTTGCTTACTGTAGCTGCAATTGGATCTGGGTTTTGATTCTAGACTATGCTTGCCACCAAAGTCCTGTCCTTTCTCATTCGTCTGCAAGAGAAGCTCCAAAATAATGCGTAAATTTATACCGAAATCGAGGCAGTGATCGGATTTGACATTGTAGAGAAATGAATACCGCTTTATTGCAACAAAAGAAACATTAACTACAGATTAAGGTGCAAGATGAGTAAATACGTTGTATTTGATAAAATTGAGTTAGTATATTTCTAAACGATCGCATACTAATGATCGAATTGTAATTAGTTTTAAATTAAAATATATTTATTATATTATAATTAAAATAATTATTTATTATATTTGATAAGTTAAATATATTAAAAAATTAAATTTATCTTTATTTTTGAATGATGGGTTGAATCATTGCTAATTTAGGAAAAATAACTGATTGAATTTTATAGAATTAGGACAAGATAAAACCGGCCTATAAACAGTACACCAAAACCAGTTGGGCCAGGCTAAGATGGGCCGATTTTGCTTACCAGAATTGTAGGTAACAAGCGTGGTCGGGTCGGTTCACGGTTTTGTTAGGAAAAAACATTTAGGATGATTGTTGTAAACATATGATTTTTATTCTGATGACGTCACTTTCCAGCGGACTAATCGTCATGAAAGTGAGAGCAACTGTGAGAGAGAGTCTTTTAACTAGTTTCCTCTTTCATCGAAAAAGAAAGCAGTCGTACTCTCGCCACCTGTTCAACGCACCGACCATCGATAAATTAAAATTCTAATGGGTGCTCTAAAAGGCGAGTTAATTAATTAGTTATCATAACTTTGCATCCAACCAAATTTGAGGCATCATACCTTGGGAATCTTGTTGTCAAAATTTTGCATAAGGACGACATTCAAGATCCTAAGTTATAACCCTACTAAAATTTGATTTTGCAAACCACCGAAAGGGCGCAATACGATAATCCGACAGCCTCAGCCGTTTTTATCTTAATATTTTCCGTTTCTTTCAATAAGACCGCGATATTTTGAGGGTCTAATCTAAACACATAAAAGAATGGACATTTAAAATTTCAGTTCCAAATTCAAAGTATTTCAAGGCTTATATTAGTCCGAGGGCACTATCTATTTCACCAAAACAACACAAATTAAGATAATCATATTAGCATCCGACACGCTCATCTCCAGCATCTCAACATATATAGTAAGAAAATAAAATAAGAAGTCAACGCACGCTAGCTTTGCTCCTAATTTCTTATTATTCATATTGAATAATATCCACAAAATTATTCTAAAAATAAAATATGAAAATATATATTTTTTAAAAAGTAGTTCCACTTAAATTTTCTTCAATTTGAGACAAAATGTTTGAACCACAAGGTTGACAGCTAAAACGACCCACTAATAGCAGAGAAAGCATCAGAATATGATATAATAAGCATATAATCTCACTTTTGTATTATCCGAATCGCTTAATTCCATTGCGCAGAAATCATAACTGCCTTGGTATATAAATCACATATTTGCCTTTACTTCATAGCTCAAACTCAAAATCAGGACCCTGAAAATAAAAATGACTCCAATCAATTACATTTTTCACAATTTTTATATTTACAAAGCTGAGAGATCACAATGTGGCTCGACCATCCTCGGGCATACCCATTGTAAGGTTTAACATCACATCTGCATAAAATTTCGGCTAATAGTTAAGACATGTTTAAACTAAAAAGCAAAACGAAACTATTCAGAGGATAGATCTTGAATGAACAGACAACAATTGAAAAAAAAAAAGGTTTCCAAAGAATGATAACAATTGAAAACCACAAATGATCCATTTTGTATTAGCTTGCCAAATAATAGTTTGAAAAAGTGGGAAGAAGTTCTAGTTTATCTTGATCTTGGGTCTTTGGTAATTTTTTAAGTTATTAGTTTTCAACGCAATACCATAATCAAATATCAATATTTGAGACAAAATCAATTGTAGCATCGTTAAATAAGTAGCTTTTCAAGATTTATCCATTTGGCTTGAATATTTATAATGAGAGAAAGACAATATAAACTAAATGTTTCCCGAACCTTTTTTATTGGTTCTTTTTTTCTGTTGTAATTTTATCTTATTACCCATTGTTTATTTATAAACAAGAACGTGGAAAAAAATAACCAAGCCGGGTAGAGTATCAAAATAAGATTAGGTTATAAAATGGTGTATTGCTTTGTGAGGACTAGGAAAGTAACAAATTGTCATAAAATTCCAAACTTGTGGGTGAAGGATAATTCAATCATTTTATCTTAACATTCTCTCTCAAAAGTAGTCAATTTTTATTTTTTGTCCTTACATGTGAGTATTTTATTTAATGGAATTTTTGTCTTTGCAGATGATTGAATATTAGACTTCTAACTCTGATATCATTATAAGTTACAAACTGTCACAAAAGCAAGAGTTTTTTGGTAAAATATAATTCAATCATTTATATATTATTTAACATTCTTCTTCACATGTATACAATTTTTCTTTTTGGTCCTCACATGTGGGTATGTTTTATAATGAGATTTTTGCCTTTGTTGAGGGAAGTATTAACCATGTTTAAAGAAAATTACTAATTGTCCCAAAGGGCCGAGTTTTTTTATGCAGGATAATTCAACTAGTTATATGTTATCTTAATAGAAAGTGGAAGTCATAAAGGGAAGTATTTACCATGTTTGAAGAATTTTACATTCCAATGCCTTCAAAGCTGCTTCTGCAAACACTTGTGCTGCTTCAGCTTCTGCTTCGGCTGCGTCGGCCTCTTTTGCAGCCTGTTCCGCCTCCATAATCGCAATTTCTGCCTCAGCAACTGCTAAAGCAGCGGCAGCAGCAGCCTCTTCGGCAGTCATTCTCGTCATCCTCGATAGGTCTAGTTCGACTTGGGACTTGGTATTGATGTTTGCATCACTTTTTTCGGTAGTTGAAAAATCTTTCTTCCTTCTCTCAAGGAGTGTCATTGTTGAATTTCGTTTTCCAGGTAATATGTTGGCAACGATCCTGTATCTATGTTTCACCTGCAAACAAAGAACCGTATAAAAGGTTTGAGTCCCACTTCATTAATCGTTGCTGCTATGAGCAAGATCTTGGTTCTAGGCTTTGTAAATACCAAAAAAAAAACAAATCATTTTCACTCATAACTTATCATTTAACAAAATCAATCAAAAACATGGGAGAACATAAGCTTGCTAGTTGTAATTAAACTACACCAGTAAATTGATAAGGCTCAATCTATAGATTATAGGATAATGAAATATTATCTACTATTTTTGGTCAAGGCCTAATCTATTAGGAGTATAAAATCTATAAATAAGGATGTTTAGTAGTCAGAAAGGCAAAGAAAATTTTAGGATAAACTGTAGAGTGGAAAGCTGTCAATAATGTGCTCTAGGAGGAAGCAAGCTCCTTGAATTCTTGTTAGTGTGTACGTTTGTTTTCTATCGTTCAATCTACTATCGTCCTATATTTTTTTTTTGTTGATTGTTGGATTATTACAGAAGTCCTACCAATTTGGTATCAGAGCTTTACGACCAAGGGCGGTTTTTAATGGACCCTATGGACAGATTCTACACAGATTTAGCAGCGGTAAAATCGATTGTGCGGAAATTCAAGCAACCATGAAGAACTGCCAGCCAAATATGCAGACATCAGCTGATTTTGAGAGTGTAGAGATACAATTTCAACATGAAAAAGAAATGTATCCTCAATACAAAGATCTTATATTGCGAAGCTCAGATACCACAAACCTAAACTTAATAAGAGGTGGCCAAAAAGCACCTGTGAACCTTCAGAGAGTACAGAAGTTTATATCATTGATCAAAGTAAAAATTTTGATCAGCTTTAAGGCATAGTGGACATCCTTTAATATTGTCGTATGAAAAAGTATCCTACCTTAACCAGTTTTCCACTTGCCACCAGATGCTTTAATTTTGTTGAAAGTAGTTTATTTAAGTTTGGCGGTGTCGAGTAATGCTCCTGCGTGGAAAAAAAGTAAATCATATTAGAAATATTTAAATAACTCGATAAGGCAGAAACGTTTGCGTAAATAGTCAGTCTCCGTTTCTAGTCCCTCAATATAAACATAATCATATAAGGCCAATTTAATTCTATCGTCGATGAAAACATGAATCAAAACAATAATGTAGTCGAGATCTAATGAATCTGTTTGAATGAATCCTGAATGCAAGTCATTTCTAGTATTGCACAACTAATACTGATCACCACATGGATTAGGTCGAGCGGACACAGAAACACCTAGCTTTGAACATCTAATTTTGAATCACAAACTTCAAATTTATTCAAGAATGGTTAAACTGATACGGATGACAAAACTATATAGCTTATGATCGTGTAGACGCATCTCTCTGATTTTTTACAAACGAATACCATGGAAATTTTTTTCAAGGTTTCTGACCTTATGTTTTTTTTTTGGCTAAATTTTTCCGTCCTTATGAATAAAAGCCATCATCAAGATTCTAGAAATAACTTTCCAAACCAGAAAACTTCCAATGAAAAAAGATGAAACATCTATGTAAGGTGAATCATCAGGTGGAGAATAGTAGGGAAGATCAAAACTCTCAAGCGTCTTCACTGACACCCAGATGAATGATAGAAAGAGGGAGTTAATCCTCTAAGAAAACTATGACCAAAGATTTGTTAGAAAGTATGAACACTGAAATTTTGATGTATTAAAAAAAGCAAGGAAAATCATCAACCATTGTTATTATTTATTTAAACAGCAGACGACCAGCTTTAACATGGATTAGTAATATTATCAAACATTTTTCTACACGTATTTTAAATTTAACCAAGAATAAATACCTCTATATACATCGAAATGGATGCCCTGTGAGAACCCCTAGGCTCCCTTAGATTACTTATAGCCTCGATAACAAGTTTATCCAACCTACAAAGACTGAGTATTTCAGCATAGCTAGTCAAAAACTTTAGTAGACAAACAGACAGGAGTGCGCCTATAACAAATTTTCATAAGGTAAAGTACTGGTACTCGATAGAATCTCATATAATGCTAATTTTTCAAAATCTTTAGTGCAGTATTTGTAGTTCAAAAGAGTGAAAAACCTTCCAAATACATCAGCCACCTCTTTCACTATAATAAATCCAGAGATTTTGTAATTTCAACTAGTTTTAACACTTTCAACAGTAAGAAAACTAATTACGTTTGACATCTAAAAAAACTAAATGAGAAGAAATACACATCATCAGAAAACTATGAAACTAAATAGGAGAATGACACGACTTCAGAATATAGCATGAAAGATTGCTTGCTATATGCTCTAAATAGGAATTTGTTAAAATTATCAGTCATTCACTAACCATTTACACAACACAAGTTTATTTGAACCAAGATATTACAAAGTCAAAGCAAATGATATTTCTCGAATACGTGCTATGCTATCGCTTAGTCTTTCTCCATTACCCTGGAATATTCTCTATTTTATGTCCTCGGAACCATCGAGAAATACTAACTAATATCACATGGCAAGCTTTTGTTGAAATATCAGGAAAAATTTAATCATTAATGTGTATTCAAACTACAATATATCATAAACCAAATGCATCAGCATATAAATTAAATATTTAAAAAGTCATTTTATGATATTACTTTACATCTCGTTTTGGTTGAAATCCAATCCACGAACATTAACGCTTTAAATTCAATTAAGACTTTGCATTTACACAGTCGGTGGTGATTTACCTTGCAATAGGTTCTTTCGAACCATTGGCTTTCAAAGTTCTTCTAGATACTGCAAGTGGCTTCGCGTCAATGATCTCTTCATCTGTTTTAGTTGCAGTGCTCACAACTAAAGCCAAATCATTATGTTTAGTTAAGGAATTTCCTTTGAGAGCAAGCTTCGCCTTCTGCCTGGATCCCCATATTGCGGTCACATTAATGTTCCTCCATTTATCCTGCCAAAACCAAAGCTATAAGCATCAACGACACCTTAAAATTCACCTAAAGATTTGAAAATAATAAAGTAACACTAAAAATGCATACCTTGAGATCCACATTCGAACGTTGATGCAAAATGGTACTAAACTCAGGATCAATAAGTATTGTGCGCCATTTTCCTGCTCCATGTTTAATTACTCCCGCCTTAAGGGCGGCTTCTTCTTCTCTTGTCCACTTCTGTTTAGGAGCACCCATTCTAAGAAGCCAAAATAATAAAGAAAATCCGATGTCGTTGATCCTGTTCCGCAAATCAGCACACCTAACCATTATTAAAATCAAATACTCAGAACAGTATTTTCGTCAACTACAAATGCTGAACTTCCCACATCCACGAACTAGAATAACACTTTGAACTGTCAGCAGTGGAATATGGAAGATGATTGAAAATATGCAAAATTTAAAACGCATCAATTCATTGGCGATCTCAATAAATATGTTAAAAGAAACACATGATTGCACAATAATGAAATAAAGTTAGTCTTGCTCTCTGAATCCTATGTTGTAAAGCGTGATTCAATACCCAAAAATTAAACCTCGCATCCTTAGAGAAAGAGAAGCTTCATAAAATAGAGTCCATTTTTTACACTTCCAATGCTTCTGGTTTGCTCTAATAACCTTAAATTTGTAAACGACGATTCATATAGTCATAACAGATTATCGAATCATCCAATAATATCTCCTCATTTCGTCCAAATTCAGCTCAAATTGAATTTCGCCATTAACATAATTATTCAGTCCCCGAGAAAAAAATAATACTGGCATTAAAACGATACGTAGAACCAAAGGTGCGAAAATAAACCAACAACTAAGACTCTTTCCCTACAAATAAAAACTAAATCAGCCACCGAAATCATAATCGCCACAATCGTCTTCTTTTCCAATGCATCCAAAATCAAAACGTTCATAATTGTGATTAACAAAGAGTTGTTTTATCCCCTTTTCCGAGATGAAGAGGAAAATATCGAACAAATGTGAGGAGACGAAGGTGCACCTGAACGAAGAGAAATCGCAGCAGCGTAATTCGCAGCAACTGAGAGATGAAATTTCTCCGAGCTACAACCAAAACGAAAGAGGCCACATGGAAATTCCCTTGTAACTTCCAAAAGACAAGAGAGAGAGAGAGAGAGAGAGAGAGAGAGAGAGAGATTTATGGAATGGGCAATGTAAAATCTAATGTTAAGTGTAATGGATTATTTACCACAAGCTTATTTGTAATTTCCTTTAAAAGAAATGATAAAATATATGTTTAGATTTTATAATTCCAGCCTCAATTTAATTACTACTATGTTGACATGTAAAATAAAAAAAATAAAAAAATAAAAAAATAAAAAAAATAATTATAAAATTATATTTTAATTAAATGTGTAATTTTAATTCTTGTGTTGAAGTCATCATGGTGCAATATTCCATGCATACATTTATCATCAATACACATCTTATGTCACTCTTCCATGAATTATAATTATTTACTTTGATCTTTAAAAAAATTGAACCCAAGCTAACTATATTTGCATTTGGACACATGCAAAATTGAACGAGATTGAAGAATCAGATCAAAATCGACACATCTAGTTCGATTACGTCTCCACTCCAAGAGTCATAAAATTAGAACAAAACTAAGACTAAATTATATAAATCTGTTTTCAGTTCGGTTCGGTTCTAGTTTCACTGTTCTAATTCCGATTCCAAACCATCGAAATAGTTATTGCAAGTATGGAAACCAAATTGCAGAGAAAACGAGGCTGAGGCCCTGAGAAGATGGAGTTTCTGCATTTGATATTAATTTCAATCACCCAAAAGGGTTTCCGGTTAATTCACATAGAATCAATCTAACCAAGCCTACTATCATTTTACCTTAGGTAGGGGTGGGCAACCCGGGCCGGACCTTAAGATTTGGCCCGAAACCATAAGCTCTGGGCCGGGTACGGTTCGGGTACGGGTAGAAGTTTAGGTGTTCGGTTTGGGTAAACGGGTATTAAGTCCGGGTATCGGATACTGTGGAAATACCCGATACCCGTTTAATACCCGTGGATAATACTAACCTAACCTAATAAACTTTGCTGCTGTTGCTGCCTCTCGTGCTGCTGCCTCTCATCGCCTGCTTCTCGTTGCCCACTTCTCGTCGCCCGCCTCTCATCGCCAGCTTCTCGTCGCCGCTTCTTGTCGGCAACCTCTCGTCGACCGCCTCTCGTCGCCTCGGGTTAGTTGTTTCAAATTTCTGTTGATTCGTACATATTTTTTTTTTTTTTTTGAACTTTGCTACTCTATTTCGTTTGATTCGTTCAGAGTATTTTGGTTTTGTTCTATTTCTCTGTTGATTCGTAGTTCGTAATGATTTTTTGTTTTGTTTTGTTATTTGCTGTTCTATTTCTTTTTCCGTGTTTGAACTTTGTTGTTTCTGAACATTGAACTTTGCTGGTTCTGAACATTGTATTTCTGCATTTCTGAACATTGAACATTGAACTTTGCTGGTTATCAATGGGTTTAAAAGCTTGGTCATTGAATTTTGAAGTATTTCTGCAATGCAATTGTATTTCTGCATTTCTGAACATTGAACATTGAACATCAGTTTTGACAAACAAATACCCAGTTTTGAGTCGAATCGCAAGAGATGTGCTCGTTATTCCGATATCGACAGTCGCTTCGGAATCAGCTTTCAGTTGTGGGGGCCGCATCATAGATTCATCTCGTACGTCCTTATTACCACCACCGTTGAAACACTTTAATGCACGCAAAGTTGAATTCGATCAGAGGCTCTGACGACTTTCTTCAAGGCTCCAGTTGTGGAGGAGTTTCAAACAATTGACGATGGTATGTAATTTACTAATGTTTACAAAAACATTTCTATATTTACTTTCGAATTTGGTATTATTTTCTAACTCTTTTTGACTTCTTACAGAAATTACAGCTTACAATCATCACACATTGAATGCTGACGAAATAATGGAAGATGAAGACATGACAATTATCGACTGAACCAATGAAGGTAAATTATCGAATGAACCGATATAGCAATTTTTTTTGTGTCTTTCTAACTTTGGAACGTTACTTATAGGTAGTTCTGCTTGGGAAGGAGATGAAGAAGAATATTGGAAACTTTCGTATATGTTGATT
>QAOC01021158.1:10697-34027 GCA_003255005.1 Begonia fuchsioides
GTTTTGTTATTTGCTGTTCTATTTCTTTTTCCGTATTTGAACTTTGTTGTTTCTGAACATTGAACTTTGCTGGTTCTGAACATCGTATTTCTGCATTTCTGAACATTGAACATTGAACTTTGCTGGTTATCAATTGGTTTAAAAGCTTGGTCATTGAACTTTGAAGTATTTCTGCAATGCAATCGTATTTCTGCATTTCTGAACATTGAACATTGAACATTGAACATTGAACATTGGTTTTGACATTAGATTTTCAATCTTTTCTTTCCTTTGCGAAAAATTTTTTTTGGGAGGTGCTTATTTTTTCATCTCCTTTGCGAAAAAAAATATTAACAAATGCAACTCGAAAATGTTCAATAGCTTGGTCAAATTATCTTTGATATGATTCTTTATTTCTTGAAACAGTCCTCGTATATGTTGGAAACTTTGGAACGTTACTTATAGGTAGTTCTGCTTGGGAAGGAGATGAAGAAGAATATTAGAAACTTTCGTATAGGTTGATTATGTTGATTTTGTGATTGTTGATGATAGATTACTTATAATTAAATTCATATTAGGTTTGATATTTTTTTTATAATTTTTTGTATTTTTTAATTATTTTTTTCGAATAAAAAAAAACCAATAAATTTCAGGGTACCCGAAATTACCCGAACCCGACCCGGAACCGTAAGGTCCCGGGTAGCAGTGCGTCCTACCGGGGCCGGACCGGGTATCGGGCATTGTATATTACCCGATACCTGTTCGGGCCGGGTATCTCGCATCGATACCCGGCCCGAATACCCGTTTGCCCACTTCTAACCTTAGGTAAAATGATTCAATCTCTTTCTAATTTTTGAAGAGGTCCATTGCCGGCATTGTATATTACCCGATACCCGTTCGGGCCGGGTATCTCGCATCGATACCCGGCCCGAATACCCGTTTGCCCACTTCTAACCTTACGTAAAATGATTCAATCTCTTTCTAAATTTTGAAGAGGTCCATTGCCTTCATCCCAGCCTTCTCGACCATCGACTCTTTTGAGTTATTTCTCTTGTTTTGTGCGACAAATCCTTAACATCGATGCAAAGATATTTCAATCCTAAAATGGATCAGGGGAATATTAGAATGTTATTCATAAACTACTATTTTTTTCAACAGGACCACAAGAATATTAAGCTTCAAATGAAAACTAACAAACTAAAGTTATGGTTCTTGAGCAAGTAGACTCTAGCCCAAGATCAATTACAAGATACGTTGGTCAGTGATAGATCACCCTATAATACGGCTACGGCATACCTAACCAAAAATCATCCAAGGAAACAAGCAAGCTCTTCTGATTTTACTAAGGGCAAACCTGCTTAGAACAAACCCAACCATTTTCTTCGTTGATGAGCCCTGCTGCTTTTGGGTGTAATGCTGATTCTTTCTACATTTGAAAGAAGCCATTGGCTGAAGTCGGGTGAAGAAATAAGATCACCCAAAGCTTTTTCCGTCGAATCCTTGGTGAAATCATCCCACTGATCCTCTGAAAATGTCATCCTATTGGTTGTAGCATGGAAAGTAGAAGGATACAATCCTGAGTATAGATGATAAAACTTTGTTATATCAAAGTCCTACAATTCTATCATTTTTATTATGACTCGGGTAATAAACCAACCTTGGACAGGAGAATTGCATGTCATTAAATTAAAGTTTCTAGATCGAGGCCTCGGGAAACTAGAATCGTCATCACTTTGAAATTTATGCACAAACTCAGGAAAATCTTCAACAGTTGTGCGAGAATTTTTGCGAATTTTCTTTGGTGATTTGAACGTGCTCTTGCCAGAACAGTGCCAGGATGTCCAACTGCAGAGACAACATACTCCAGGGATCATTGGCCCAACAAGAGATAGAAAACATGAGACAACTATGAGTAATCAAAGGATAGGCATAGCAATACAAAACAAAAAAGGTTATTAGGATGTATGAAAAAATTGTGACAAAAAGATCATTGCATGAGAAACTATTAGAGACTATATTGTTAATGTCAATTGATAAAAGTTTACCCGCAAAAGTAGAAGTTAGAGCTAGTTAATAAAATTTAGTAGTTAATAGACATAGATAGTAATAAATAGCCAGAGGTTAATAGAAATGATGATCATTGTAGATAACGATTAGTAGTCCACGTAGAGAGCCTTCGAAGTCTCTCAAGTTGTGTACTTTTGTTACGTTTGAATTTAATAAATTAATATGATCTTTTCAGATCCTATCAAACACAAAATATAGCACCTTGAAATGCTTGAGCAATATAAAAATAGATTACTTACTTGTATTGGCGACTAAATTTTAAGATTCTCCTTAAAACTGATGAGATCATTATTCCAAATGCTAATGCTATTGTTGCCATCAAGGGATCAACAGAGCACTGGAAACAACATGGTTAAGTTTTGTAGATTATATAGGTTAAAAAATCAAAGAGTAAAGTATTGAAACAAAGAAAAGAGACTGTAACATTTCAAATAATAGGTAGAACACCTGAAGAATCAGGAGAGCAGTGAAAATCCGGATTGACCAAGCGACAAAAACTGATGTGCTTCTTTCAATTGATCCATCTTCTGTCAGAACAAATTTGCGAACTACCCAAAAACCTAGCCATGCACCAAAAAGAACAACAAAGGCCAGCAGAAATATTGCCAACTGCACCAAAAATGATTGTTAAATTCACCAAGTTCACTAAGTACGCATAGCAGATTAGCAATTGTGTAACTGATACACACTCCTAATAAAGTGAGAACATACAAATTATGTAAACGGTCAACAATTACTTATTTTAACAAACTTTGAAGTTTGAAATAACCTAACTCACTGGTGGCACTACTAATCTTCAATGCCTACATGGTCAAACGAGGTCAATTAAAATATTAAAGAGTAAAAGTCATGAGCAATTGAACCACAAATTCAATGTGTAGTATTCCCATAAAGTACAGGACAAATTAATAAGACGTGAAATTTTGGTTGGTACAGGCATTTCATAGTCCCAAGATTCAGTGTAAGCTAATTATCCATAAGACCATTCCAGGAACCGTGTCTTTATCATACAAGAAATCGTTAGATGACATATAATACAACTATTATCTGCTCAATAGCACGAAGAATACATAAAAGTAGACTAAAAGAAACTTACATACAGGATTGTACATGTCTTCGTTGATCCCTAGCTCCAAGAGAAATGTGCGCAGCAGTCTAGGTATATAGCGCAGTAAAAACGTTCCAAAACCAAGCTGTTAAGATGATGCCAAGATAAATGGAATCTATTGATAGAAAAAAAAGAAAGAAAAAAGAAAATAAAAAGAGAGATGATGAAGTTGATACTCACAACAGATGAGTAAATGAATATTGCAAGTGAGTTCTTTCGACCAGTTGGGAGAAGCTTCATCCCCTGCCATAAACAAGAATAATCGTGTCTTTAAGTAGCAGAACAGTACAAAATTCTTCAAAGAAAGACCACCAAACTTGCTTCACTGAAACTACATGTCTAAGAAAAAGAAATAAGCACATTCCATTCCACAAGCATTCACAGCTTCAAGCACATGGAAGCAACTTAGATATAAACTTGAAGCCATTTCTATTTCAAAAACTCACCAAAATGCTCGTCTATAGTTGTAACACTTAATAAAAACCAAGGTAAGCAGGATGAGATAAATGAGACCTAAGGAAGCTGTTGCAAATATATTGAGGGTATTTAACTGTTATTAATTATATTACTTACGAAGTAAAATAGAAATTAATGTGATTTTTCTTAAATAGTGATTATTAGAGTTCTAATTGACATTTTGACCCCTCTCTTGGAGTTGGTGTCTCTTACCAGATGTAGCTCGTCGTTGCCAGAATAGCTAACCTTAAGACGACATGAGAACGTATACACGCAGCAAAATAAAAATATTAAATCGTGAAAATATAGTGCTAGATGATGACAGAAAGTTGAAAAATGAAAATTGGGATAAAACTAGTGTTCTTATCTTAACTCCAGTAGAAAGAGATGCAAAAAAAAAAATAGGCAAAGAAATTCAAATCACTCTCAATAATAAGGAGCCTTGAATTCTTCAATACTAACAAAAAGTTGCTCGATAATGTAAAAGTGAGAGAGCCGATTATTGAAGATTTCACTTTGAAAAACAACTATTTAATAATCAAATTCGAGTTTAAGTTACAACGCTGACTACTTATTTATAACAATCCTAGTAACAAATCAAAATTTAAAGATTAAAAAATTCAAAAGAAAATCATATTTGACGTTAAAAAAATATAGGTTGAAAACAGACTCTAGAAAAAAAGGGTAACTACACATTTTAAATCCTCCACGGGACTAGATTAGAAGACACTTGCGATGATTGTGAGGACACATAGAAGTGCATACAAGCTACTATGTCTGTGCTCGAGGCTAGGGTGAATTTGTTGCTTAGGGAAATCGTATGGGCTCTATAGCGGAGTTCACTGACGACAGACAACATAATCTCCCATGTAGCCAAGAGGATTCATGTGTGTTCTTCTGCACTTCAAATTTTAGCATTCCACTGATGGCTCTATAGCGGTGCCAGACGAAGGAAGTTTCACAGCTAGAGATATTTTTTTGGTAGGGATATCGTTTCTTCTCTGTACAATGACGTGATGATGAGAAACAAAAAGGAAGAGGACTTACCAGATTTAATCCCTTTTTTAAAGATGAATTTCAAGAGAACTCGACTTCTACGATAAAGCAAGAGATTAATGCATGCCCTCCTGTTTGGGCTACTAAAGTTCAAATTGGAGAAGGATGGTGGGAAGCCCAAAAGATTTGTAAGTTAAGTTGTCAAGGAGGAGAACTTTTTTTAAGTTAGACCCAACTTTGGCTAAGAAAGTGGCCTATTTTTAGCTAGACTGAACTCAAGACTTAGAGAAGATAAAATGACTTGGAGTGTGGAGTTCTGGACTTGGATTGTTTATTGTGCAACAAAAGCCTGCTGGCAGAGATCAAATAAAGAAAACATATAAAGATAGGGCTATGAAATTAACCTAAGAAAGACGATAGAATAAGTATTTAATTCAACATATGAGAACCATTATAAGAGTTGATATAATGGTTCTAACCTTTAGATGAAAAGATACTTGTGTCTTTCACTATGAGATCATAACAAAGAACTTTATGTTGAGCCCATAAATTATATGCTAAACAATTTATAGCAAAGTTCAACAAACTTATCCACAAATATTAATATTTCAATCATCATTCACCTGGAAAAGGACCATCAGTATCACGAGCAGAACCCCCACTGCCATAGCACTGCCATAATAGAATACTAATGATTTGCTCAGAGAGGATGCTAAGCTCATCAAAATTACCCCCACAATAAAAAAAATAATACGATATAGAAAAAATTCTGCAAAGAAGAGAGAAAGAACAGACTCGTTACTTAAATATGCTCCATAATAAGCGATAAATCAATGGCAAACTATATTGCATTTAAAATTACCTTCTTCAGTAATTATTTCAAAGCTCTCTAAGGATAAACCAGTTGTCCGCAAATCTAAAAGCTTGTGGTCGAAAGGTGACATAGACCGTGACCAAGGACTTTTGATCACTTTCTCCCACTGCCCTTGAGGGCACATCCCGATTCCAATAGACATGTTTCTGGTAGTGCAATAAATTTTAAAAGAAAAATGCATTAGAGCTGTGCTATGTTTATAGTTTTAACTAGATCCTCCATTTCCAAATATCACGACATGACATTTTTACTATGAATAACAAGTGGTCTCCATTCAACATTTCTTCAGCACATCATGAAACAAGCCTAAAAAAAACATCAATCATGAGCACAAGATAATCAGTTGCGAAAAAAAGTGTTTGGTGATTAAATTTCTGAAGATTGATTATCCAGTTTAATTAGTTCAAATTTTAAAACATTAAATCATGGAATTACATAAAAGAGAAAATGAAAGAGAGAAATAAAAGTGGAGAAAGAGATGCCATTATTTGAAATAAATTGAAAAGGCTACATTCAAATTTTAGAAAAAAACTACTTTTTTTGTTTACAAACACTTAATGATGCGTAAAATTTAAGAGATTACTGTCAATAGCTATGATAATTAATTGATATGAATTTGAATCAAAACAATCATTGCTTGTACTATACTATTTTCCACCCACCTTTTTTATTCCAATCTCTTGTTATACTACACAATATGCTATTAAATTCCTTTAATTTTCATCAAATTCTACATATTTCTTTCTTATCTTTCATCAACTCTTCCTAATTTCTTATCCGCTATCTTCTTCATTCCTTTCAAAATGTAGTTTGTTTGAAACAATTTCCTGTGAGACGAAGAAATTTCAAGATAAAAAATTGAAAACAATTGTACATAAACAAACGTAACTTCCAAAAAAGCAATTGTAGAACTTTCAGAGCCATAAGCCATCCAAATCTAAGGTATGCAATACAAGACATAGCATCTCACCTATGAAAGCAAACCTCGAGATTTGGTAGGCGCACTGTTGAATTCCTTGCAGAAACCTTCACTGTAATTGTGTTAGCAATCTTCCCCAGATTTTGAATCCTTCGCAAACCATGTACATAGATTCTTTCACAGACCATTGTTGTTCCGGGTTTAGAGCCTGGAGAGTTTTTGACAGACAAGCCCTGAGATAATGGCAGCGTTGTAGGCGGAGAAACAACTACAAAAGCCAAACACATTTATCTATAAAACTTGCATCACTATGCCTTAACCCTTACAGCATCACAAACAGTAACCCGTTCAACAAAATACAAGTTGCAATGACTACAGAGAAACTAAAGTGAAATTCTTGATTTTCTTTATATTTTCAATCTTTAACCTTCTTCTCAATATACTAACTCAGCAACAGATGAGGAAGATGAACGACCAAATTCAATTGATGCTTTTAGTTTAATGCTTCCCATTAAAGACGAAAAATTTCGATAAACGACGAAAAACATAAACCCTACTCGGAAAACGGAATATGAGTTTAGCTTGTAGAAAAAATGCTCGTACTCAAATGATGTTCGTCCGCATAGGAGAACGGCCAAAACGTTGAGGTGAAAAGAAAGAAGAGCCAGAAAATACTCGTAGATTTTCGAAGCGGAATTGCAGAGGCCATCGTCTTCCACAGTTCCACGCTCGAAGAAGAGGTGAAATCGGAAAACCCAACTATCGGGAACGGTTTTCTGAGTTTCGAGAACTGATTCGGCGCGGCCGCTTAAAGCACCCGGTCCAATGTACCGGTCTGATTTTTAAATAAATAGGAAATCCAAAGTTAATTTCTTACAAAAAAATCTATTAAAAATTAATAAATAGTTATTAAGACAGTTAATTATGATTATTATAAGTAGGGCAAAATGCTTTTAATGGCCTATACTATAGAGTAAATTACAGATATTAGAACGAACTAAAAAACGTTCAATCCAATACTTTGAACTATGAGGAAAATACGATTTTTATCTTCCGTCAATTATTCCGGTTAATTTTAACGTGAATCGACCACGTGCAAAGCACGTTTAACGTGAAAATACCTTGAACTATGCAATAACAAACGTGCTTATGCTTTAACAATAACAAACGTGCTTTGCACGTGGTCGATTTAGGTTAAAATTAACCGGAATAATTGACGGAAGATAAAAATCGTATTTTCCTCATAGTTCAAGGTATTGGATTGAACGTTTTTTAGTTCGTTCTAATATCGTAATTTACCCCAGAGTACAGGTCATTAAAAGCATTTTACCCTTATAAGTAACTACATTAATTATAATCAACTAATTGTATTAATAACTGTTTGTTGCTAAACAAACTACACATACAATATTTAAGTAGGAGGACAAAAAAAATAATGTTTAAAATATTTATTTCCTGTTAAATAATTTTAAAAGTACAATTAATTTAATAAAAATAAATAATTATTTATTACATTTATTATTTTAATCTTATTTCACATGTCTATGTATATTTGAAGAATTTAAAGTAAAATGTTACTCTATGTAAAAAGACCGATAGTTAGTTATTCAATACCCAATAGTAATACTACATGTACTTATAAATGTATATAATATTGATGTAGTATTTGGTAGGGGTGAATTTCGCAGGTTCAAATCGGGTTTTGACATAAAATGTATTTGATTTGATTAGTCGTATTTTATAAAACTAGATCTGAATTTAATTCGATGATCTAAATTTGACTCAAATTTTGGGTTGATTTCGGTTTTGATTCTTGTTCGGTTTAATAAAATTTAAACTCGCACTTTATCGACTAAAATAAACTAAAATTTTAAATTTTGGATTTGATCGATTTACTGACCCGATCCGACGGGTCGATTCCTATAAAATTGGATCCGAACTCTAGTCTATCGTATATTTGATCGGATCCAAATCTGACCTAAAATTTTGAGTTAGTTTCGGTTTTGGTTCACATCGATATTTTTTAAATTAAAACCTAATCATATCTGATCAGGTAGTTGGTTTGGGTTGATTTTGCGGATCTAATTGTCACTCCTAGTATTTGCGATAATACTTTTATAATTTATTGCAAATCCATCCCCCAAAAATCTATATGTAGCAGAAAATTATTCAATGCATACATCATTAGCCTAGATTTCCATACAAAGCCAACATAACAAACCCTTGAAAAGGAAGAAGAGAATTTCTTCTTTTCCCTTCCTTTTTGCACTGCCTTTTTGGATGGGTAATCGGTATCATCATCCTCTTGCTTCTGCAATACTATGTAGGGAAGGCCGCCATTGACGACCTCTCCGAGCTCTTGTTCCAAAGATCTCTTCTGCGTGCCCTTCTAGATTCTCTTCTTCCTGTTCCATTCAGAATACACTTTTTTTTTTAGATAAATAACAATTTACGGCATGAATTATGAATAATTACGACGGATATCTTAAATTTTAAAAGTCATTAATTAACATTTTAAATATTATCATAATTATAATAGACACTTATCATTTTGTTGTTAGCTAAATTTAATAATGTTTGTCCATTTAATCAACACAGATTACATAAGAATGATGATAAAAACGTTGTAACATTTATAAATTTGTAAAAGTTCTTTTCTTTTATATAAAGTTAAATGAGTTAAATAAAATATTATTGTATTATTATATCTTTTGTATTTCTCGATATATAATTAAGTTTAACTAAATTGACGAAAATAACTAATCACATTAAATGACATCATAAAATTAAAAAAAAAACATTATGATATATATGTTGTAATTGTGATAAAATATAATGTGTTCATTGATCATTTTTAAAATTTAAGATATCTGTTGTAACTATCATATAATTATCTTAATAAAGTAAATTAATATTTATCTTTATTTTTATTACTATTAAGCCGACTTTGATAGAATTTCAGTTACCGGGGAAGAATTCTCAGGTTTTGAGTTCAGATTGGAATCCTGCGCAGTCCAACCTTTTCCTAGCTTGGCAGTCTTTTTGCCACTAAACTCCTTCAGAACATCTGCAATCAGTCCAGAACTTAAATCGCCAAACAAATGATTGTTCGAATGGATAAAGAG
Source organism: Begonia fuchsioides (assembly GCA_003255005.1). NCBI lineage: Eukaryota > Viridiplantae > Streptophyta > Magnoliopsida > Cucurbitales > Begoniaceae > Begonia > Begonia fuchsioides. Next base: position 20,222 of record QAOC01021158.1, read on the forward strand.
ATTAAATTGCTACCTTCGAAGCTGATGAGCCGATAAACATGGCCGACGAGAAGCATATCGTCCGGCCGTAAAAGCTTGAGGTGCTTCATCGGCGTCCCATTTGCCGACGTCGTCCCCGGTGAGGAAACAATCAGAGCAACGTAATGGCCGGCGTTCAAGTTCATCACCTCATCCGCCTTGATTGACCAGAAAAGCGTCTGGATTTTGTTCCCCGGGTGGTGAATGACCACCGCCGCCTCCGATGACTTACACTGACAGTTCCCCATATCTCCGGCGATCTCCGATGGCTTCTTCTCTGAACCCGAGGACCGGCGGAAACTGAGAGAAATCGGGGTGGAGAAATTGATGGAGGTGGGGTGATATGTTGGATAGATAATATACTCGCCATTGGAGGAGGATATACAGATCTTTTGTGTCCTAAATCTCTATTTTGAAATGAAATAAAAATTAATTATTTAAATTTTTTACTATATAAAATTATTCACCTATCGGTATCATATAAATAAAATTGATTTTTTTCTAGCATCGTAATATAATTTTAATTATATCAATGAATACTTAAAAATATAAATTTCAATTGACACAGATTTTAAATTTATTAATTAACACTTTAAAGTTCAAACTATTATCAACAATATCGTACTATTAAATTTATGAAAATCGATGATTTCTTATAATTTAATAAAAATACAAATATATATCATTTATTTATTTTAATTTATTGAATTGGTATTCTAAAAGAAATCTAGAACTGTCCATAAATCAATATATTATAATATAAAATAATATTTAGTTTTCATTTCATAATTTTGTTTTTAGTATCGTGGAAAAAAGGTCAAGCCAAATTGTCAACGAAGCGGGTACCGGGCGGGCCCAACTACAAATGGAGCCAGATTAGTAGATGGATTCTCAGCCGTTGGATGGAAGAAGATCCGCGTCGGTTGTTGCACCGCACGTTGTAAACTTGTCATTATAAGCAAATGTGTCTTGTTCCATCCCAATTCATCGATTGATGGTTACGAATACTTCATTCGGATGAAATTATATATTTATTATTAAATAAATTTAATAATTAACAATAAATTACTATAATTAGCGTAATTGATAGCTACACATAACTGCAAAATAGGTAGATAATGGTGACGAACGGGAATGGTAGATGAAGTGATTACCATCTTCTTACTCGATTATAAACTTTGCCTTACGAAATTTATTAGCCTCGGTTTCGAAAGAGAGAAGCTTTAGACCACCAAATAAGCTAGAGGAACTAAGATGAAACATAAGTTGTTACTTTGAGTATAATATTATTTTGTATTAAATTTATAGCTCAAAACGTATTGTCATTAATTAAAGTAGATTTCTACTTACTTACAACACAACTTTTATTTTCTTTAAGCGTCGTGAGATTATGTATTCTCATCGGTATTGTTAGAGTTTACTGTGATTCAGATTTTATTTAGGTCAGGCCAGTAGACTAATAATATAAAATTCATACGAGTTTTATTTTCTGTATAAAATTATGTAAGCTATAATCGCAAAACTCAGCAGCCGTTTTCCGATCTACATTGGATTTGTTCTTTCCCCTTAGTTTTTTTCTAAAATGATTGTTCCCTATAAATCTCGTGTACTACATCTTATTTTCTCCACAAGTTGTATTAGAGCAAGATTAAGAGTTCCGTACTCGAATAAAAAAAAGAGGCGCATAAAACTTTTATGCCGAAGGGTTATGATTTACGAATTTGGGGATTTCGGTTTTGAAATTATAAAGTGTAGCCAATCCGAATGTCGGATTGGATCGAATCGCATTGAATCCGATAACGATCCGATCCGATAAGCAATCCCAGTGTCAGATCGAAAATCGCATATGCCAACCGAATACTCTTGCCCGATCCGATCCAATCCGATCGGATTGTCGGATTGGGTCGGATCCGCCAACCCCTACATAAAAGTAAGAAAATTTGTTTCCCTATCATTGGCTTGTTCTAGAAAAAAAAAATGTTCTTTTCAACCTGTAAACTGTAATCAGAAACAAACCTCATATACGACGTGAAAGTCTATCTATTTCCAATTCTTTGGATTATTGCTGCATTTCAGCCTCCCCAGTCCACACCCGATCCTGATTCTTCCAAATCCGAAGATCCCTCATTCTCATATCTCAACACTTGAATCGTCGTTTTTCGTTGCTCTCCGTCCACATTGCTTGTCGGCTCTACCAAGCCTTTGGTGTTCTCCTTTCGCTGTCAAGCTCACTGTGAACCATAACCTAGTCAACCTAAATCAAGGTATTTTTTTATTAATTTTTATTAAGTGTAGTTACTGTTGTAATGCATTCATAGAGGAAATCAACCGCTCTCTATTTTCAATAACTAATGCCTGAAGCATTTTCAGTCATTCTTTATGGATTGAATATGCCATTTTTTTACCTATTAATCTACGTTTCTTGCTTCATTTGAATACATTTTTGTATGATAACTATACATAGCATTCAATGTATGTCCATAAGATCAGGATAGGATAGAAAGTGCTACCTAAGAAAGCAACAGAAAAGGCAAGACATGGAACTGCAGCCTTGAATAAGCCCGTAAGTACCTACAAATTGTTGTTGGCTCATTTAGACAATAGTCAAATGATTTTATTGATGCAGAAAAAAGAGGTCGTTGGACAAGGTTTAGTTTGTTCTAAATCTGTCAAGACATTTAGTCAAGAAAATTGTAGAGATAAACTTGCTAGAATGATTGTCATTGATGAGTTACCATTTACAATTGTTGAAAGTATTAGATTTGGAGACTTGTTGTACCTTTTGCAAACTATATTTTCAAACTCTTCGTACAAGAAAGGGTAAACTAAATTTTTTTTCTCCCAATTAACTTTAAGAGTATGTTTAACGACCAATTCATGAACATCAATGCAAAATATGAATTACAAGGGGGTCACTGCTCAGTTTATTGATGCAAGTTGGAATTTGCATAAGAAAAATATTAATGTTGTTGTTATTCCTGATCATTAAAGAGAAACTATTGCTTTGGTTTTGGAAACATGTGTATGAAAACTGAAAATAGATAGATTTTTTACAGTTACAGTGGATAATGCGTCTTCCAATGAAATCGCGCATTTAGTCAAAACTATTAGAAATCAAAAAAGTTTGCTACTTGACAGAGAAATTATACTTGTAAGATGTTTTGCTCTAAAATAATTTGACAGCCAATATGTATATGATTTTCTTGAAGATGAGAATGCGAAAAATGTTCTATTCAAGGAAGATTGGCGTGTTGTTCGTGAATTTAAAGTACTTTTAAAAATGTTTTATGGGACAACATTGAAAGTATCATCAACTTTACATATCGAGAAAAATATTTTCATTGGTGAAATATGCAGACTGCATAGAGTTATCAAGAAATATGTTACATGCAATATCGAATCGTTGAGGCCTATGTTGTCTGGTATGCAAACTAAGTATGAAAAGTATTGAGAAAGTTTCAGTAAAGTGAATCAATTTCATGTATGTGACAGTTGGCTTGATCCAGGATGTAAATTAAAATTTGTGAAGCATTGACTATGGAAATTGCATGAACAAGAGAAAACAAAGTTTGGGATAGGAAACCTGTTCTTGGAGATCTATCCTGGATGTTGTCCAGAGTTTTGTGCAGGATCTACCCTTTTCCTGGTCAATTTCTTCGCAACTCTCCTTCGCTTTGCTTTAGTATGGATTGATCCACTGAGTCGATCCCCTGCTATAACAAACAAAAATCTGACCATAACTTTGTTCCTTTTTCGATCGAGATATCTGAATGAATGGAAATGAATCAAGGGTCGATGAGTATGGCTGACCTGAGTTATATTCCTTATCAACAGGTTTCTCAGAGGAATTTCGTCGAACACCTTGCGGGTCACATTCGGTGTCATCCACTTCCGAGCTTCTCTCTTCATTTGTCGACGGCAAAAGCGGCCCGACGATCTGCCTTCTCCGGGACAAATCTTCCCGGAGTTTTCTCCGGCGACGTCTCTTTCTCTGAGCTCTGGTTAGCTTTTCCGCCGCCAACCCACCATCGTCGCTCGATGAAGAATCAGTCTCTCCCGAACCACCTTTCCACAAAGATTTGGAAACATGAATCAGCGTTTCTTTCAATCAATTTTTGAAGAGGGAAAGAACAGAACAATATATGTTTTAATGTTTTTACCCGGCAGAACGTCCGTCTCAAAGGGTTCTTCAGAAACACTTCCATTGAAAGGGCAGGGTTCTTCTGGCTGTAGAAAAGAAAACGACGATGAAGATGACGAAAACTAAAGAGGAAGCAAGGGTAGGAGAGGAAGAATGAAAAGACGGACCTTTGGGGGAGAAGAAGGATAGAGAAGATTAAGGACGCCTTCGTTGAATTTCCTTCGTTTCTCTTTCCTGCGCATTGTTCTTAGCGATCAAATTTCTTGCTTGGCCGTGCTGCTGTAAGTCAACAAAACAAAAGGACGCAGAGAGGGACTATGAAATGATAGAGAAGAAATCATTGATGAAATTATAAAATCAAAATTGAACCTAAGGCGGCACAACTCGTGAGAACCTATTGTTTTCAAATTGTCGCATCCCAACATAAGCTTCCGTGTGGTATCAAGAAGTCGAGAACCTTTGACGAAGATGCAGTTCGCCGCGTGTCAAAATTGGAGCTTGTCTAACGCATATATTTCACTCATGTCTCACTTGTATTTCCTAAGTTTTTATTTTCGATTTTTAGCTAGTGTCTCTCGATCTCAATGGCATCTACACTCTTGTCTTAGTGAATGTGTCACATATGTCTCTTTAAGGAGAAATGCATCAGAGCAGATAGGTCTTCTGACCAAACATTGCAATTTGTTGATAATCAATGAACAAATATTTTGCACATTCTTTTTATGCTCATTGTGTTCAGTGATGTTCTTTTTGGATCGTACACTTGCATGTTAACTCATTGTGATCGTGGTAGTGAAGGGCTGCATAGCCCTTACTAGTAGCACTCAAAAGCATGACTGTGACACTGTGCTTATCGTGTAAGCATGTGGTCACGGAGATTCACAGCTATACACCATAGGTACAGTGATTTAACAACATATAACTGAGGAGAATCAACCAAACTTATATATAAATGAAAGTCAAACATGGAGCTGAATCATTATCCATTAAATCCCCCTCCACGTGGAATACTTTTGTCCAATAAAGCACGTCGATTGACCGAACTTTGACCGCTGTCGGCAGTCCAGCACGACGGTGCGAAAGTATCAGAGCTAGGCCGGATAATCGAAGGGGACTTCGGTGACGGAGGAATCCAGTAGGGTAGGGTGCAGGAAAGAGTACTTACGGAGCACTTGATTGTCCGCAAAGTTCAACGCCTTTCTCATCCCATCCCAGCAAGACTCGCCGGAGTACATCCGATTGTAATCGCCGGAGCACGGCTGGCAGCCGGTGAAGTGGGTGATGAACGGCCGTCGCCACCCCCCTCTCCATATTCCGGCGTCTGTCAAATACTTCTCGCGAAACGCACCGTATTGACTGCTCACTTTTTCTGCATGTCTTCTTCGCAGAACTCCATCTCTTTTCTCCATCTCTATGTACATGGCGGTGATGTTGTCCAGTTTTCCGATTATATCTTTCCAGTACCCTTCGAAATAGTACTCCCCCTCTAAGTAAATCCTCTCCGCCCATTTCTCCTTCTCCTTGTAGATCAGGTAAATGAGCGCCGTTTGATCGTCCGACTCCGGGAAGGTTTTGTCTTTGAACGTTGATCTTAGGATGTGTCCCCACTCCTCGTAATTCCGTGTCTGCGGCCCCATGCTGGCCCATGCTTCCATCAAGTCCATCGACCACTGACAGTTTCTGATCAGAAAGACTCCCGCGTTCAATCCTGTCCAGCTTTTCTTATCGTATATCATGTTCGCCCACCCGTGGACGATTAAGTTATGATTTCTGTAACGCTCTAATGGAAGCTTGAACTCCATGTCTGTAATCAATGCGTCGGAATCCACCCACCAAATCCACTCCGCTTCCGGGTGGGCCACCATCGCCGCCTGAACGGCCGGCAGCTTTGCCCAGAAGCTCGACATTTTTGGCTGGAGCAGTGCGTTGTTGTAGAAGATGTCGTGGCCGTGGATACGACAGTAGTCCACCTTGTTCTTGAAGAATCTCAAGAGTAAATGATCGCCGATCGGATTCTTGCAGGGGGACGGCTGAGATCCTGTCAGCAAAAGCACTCTCGACCCTGCCCCGGCCATGAATGACGGGTGAAGCTTCAGCCATTTTTTTCTCTTCTTGTCCCAATTCCTCATTTTCTTCCCTATTGAAAAACTGAGCTTTGGGTCGTCGTAGAATGTCTTTTCCGACGAGTCGTAGCCAAGGTTAACAGTCCGGCCACCTTCCGAATCAACTGTATGTAGCTCTTCCTTGGTCTCAGCTGGTAAATGAGCGAAAGCAGCTTTAGGGTTTGGACTGGGAGCTGTGAGTGAGCAGAGAGTCCAAACCAGAAAAAAAACAGCGAGTGACCATCCGAGATAACGGTGACAGTCGGCGTGACCGACGTAGGTTTTAGGCCGTGAAGATTGCTTTGACGACGGCGACTGAAACTGAGAAAACTCCGCCGAAGCCATGTCACAGCTGGGGGTGAAAATCGCAGAATCTAGAAAAAAAAAATAGAACTTTCAGACCACCCAAGACTCACGAAGAAATCATTGCCGTCTTCCTCATGGCAACTGGCGATTACTCCGAAAAATCAAGAGGCGTGGCGTTCTAAAGATGAAGGTGATTATAAACGGGCGGGATCTAGGAGAAGAGATGCGTCGAAACTGCTAAATTGCGCATAATGTGAAGCGTGGATAGCGGGGCCTACATGAGTGACGTGTGGTGTGCCCAATACGACACGGAGGCAATGGCACGTGGTACGAAACTGACAAGAAAAAGAGTGAATTAAATTAGGTGGTTCCTCAATTACTCTCTCTGTCGGTTTCTATCTTTTCTCGTATGGGACGTGACGAAATTCAATTCCATAGCGTCAATTTCTAATTAAAATTATAATCGTGAAATATTAAAAGAAATAAAGATTTAATTTTTTTTGTCGGTTTCCTAAACTATAATAAAAATAAATTATAAAAAGGTAAAGTAACTATTGAATTCAATTATAAGAAAGATTTTAATCAAGCTTTATCTAATTAATTAATTATTTGAGCTCATCATACAATATTACACTGGTTGTTGTGACATCCATACGAATTGGTCTAAAACATCTAATAAATCAAGAATAACATCTCCACTTTGAGTAATTCTTTGACAATAACGATTTAGACTTGTAAATCATACAATATTACTCGAGATTTACTTTATAGCGCAATACATAAAATCATATAAGATATAATGTACGTTACGAAAATACTATATTATTCTATTTGAATACTTACAGGATCTAATATACGTCTTAATCAATATTGAAATATGAACATTGAAACTCGGGAACCACCGACAGTTTCTTTCACCGAAGAGTTTATAATAACACCCAGATTGACAAACTTGGTGCAGGAGGTCGGAGCAGAAGCAACCCTAATGAGCTCGCCATAATCTTCTTCACTTCGTCTGGATTCCGGCAAGCTGCGGCAGTAACTTTCCGGCAAGATGGTGGAGACCTGGCCGACGGGACAGCCTATACCGGAAACGATCTCGGTGTTCTTTCACGATGAGTTGTTCCCGAAAAACGAAAATAGATAGTAGGTTCAACGGAATGTTTGAATTAGTTACATAAGTTGAAACTTTATATAAAAATTCTTGATCGTGTTATTTCAAATTTCTTTTCTGGGTTTGACAATATTTTGCTTGAGTTATCAACGCTATTCCAGTAGTGGTCCTTCAAAGATGTTGTAATTCAATTGCTAGAGTAATTTACATCTTGGTAACATACTGTACAACAAATTGAAATTAGTCAAAATTTAGTAGGGTAGAAACTTGTCGATTTGATCTAATTTCACCTCGAATACGAAACGGCTCTTGAACACACGGTTCTAATTTTCGAAACCCGATGTGAGTAATTCTAGCGCGATAATAGAACTGATAAAATCATGTTCCATACTTACAGCTCCGGATGAGTTTCAAAATTTATGAAAAAATAAAAAACTTATAAATATTTTTTTATTGTATTTAGGTTTGAATTTTGAATTATGAGTTATAATATAATTAATTTTAGAGTAAAAATTATATTTGGGCCTGAATTCGTCCGAATATAATGAGATACGTCTGATCATGCCTCACTCGGACGCATATTAGACGAATGAGATGCGTCTGACGAGCTCAAATTTTATTTTCTGAAAACTCAGGTCCGATTTCGCTTATTTTACGAAAATTCAAGCCCAAATATAATTTTTACTCTTAATTTTAAGTTGATTTTGGGTTTGGGCAAGTTTTGATTACGATTTTGGTCACATTTCAACCGTGTTATAGGAGAATGAAATTGAAACCAAAACCAATCCATTAAAAAACAAAGCCAAAATCCGAGCAAGTGAGAAATAGAGTTGTATGAAATTCGAAACCATTCAACAAAATAGAATAATAACTCGGGTCACCCTGAAATAGTAAAGTGCGAATTGACACCTTAATGAAAATAAATTATAACGTCTTTTATCAAATGAAGGAGACGATGAGGGTGGTAGTCGGGTCACCCATGAATGAATGGGCCAGCCCATTAATGGTTAGTTCCGAATTATTTTAATCGCAATGCTAGCTAAGTCACGTGGGATTTCAAGGTTCTGGCCCCACCACCTCGTGCCCATAAAACAAATTTTCTGTTTAAATAAAATAAACAACAAAAACAATAAATGCATAAATAATAATCATCTCTATCCACGTGGCAGTCTTCTATTGGGTGGAGATGGGTTCGAGCAAAGCAGTCAAAGAAAAGCCATGACCGAAAGAGAGGGTACACAGTCAAACTAAAAGTGTCATAGTCAAAGGGCTCAGCTGGCACTTTACCCGAGTTTGATTAATTAATTAATAATTAAACGAGTTATTAGTTTGATGGGCCCCATAGGTTCATTTTCTAATTTAATATTTTAAAATTATTTAGTGAGTTTCTTTAATCCCCGCCCAAGAAAAAGAGATCAGATGTCTCGTGTCTAAATGTCTATTTTACCCTTCATTCCGCCTTCCATTATTTTCTAATTTGGTTATTATAGTGAATATATATTATATAATGCCCAACAATAATAGCTTTCATGTATTGATATGTTTTAGTGTTATGATAATTTTAATTGAATTTCTTTTTTTTTTTTAAACTAACTTACTAAATTAGAATTATACAATAAATATAATAAATAACTATTTATAATTCAATACATTCATTATATAATGTCTACAACTCATTGTTAAATATCTACTTTTAGAAATTAGAAAAAGAAATTAAAATTTGTTTTAATTTTAAAATTAAATAAAATGGTAGATATCAATTTATTCCATTGGTACTAAGGTAATTGTAGCGAATACTTCAAATTTTAAAAATCTTCTATTGATATCTTGAATTTTTATAGTAATATAAATTTATTTTTTATTTATTTTCTATATTTTTAAAATTTTATCACAATTAATTAAAAAAATATATTAATTAAATTAAAAAATATTAAAATTAGCTACACATAATAATAAATTTTTTAATAAAATTATAATAAATTTGAGGTAATGCTATAAGTACCCCTTAGTTCATAAGTAAATTCGTATTTTTCCCTAAATAAAAACATATTTATTACATTTATGTTTATCTAAAGTTTTATTTTTAAAAATGTCAAATAAAAAGAAGGGTGTAAAAGTCATTTGCACGTTACAGTACACGTGCTGCACACCGTGCACGGCGAGGATACATCTTACCTACCGGCTGCAGCCCGTTAATTACCGGTCAAACACCTTAATTGTTTATTTGAGAAATTGTTTTTGTCTTTTTTCGAGGAATAGATGTTTTGAGGGTTTTTGGATAGGTGGAGAGCGTTTGAGCAGGGGATTGCTTTTGGTTCTCTCTAATTTTCTGATTTTTTTTCCCGATTCTCTTCTAATTTCATCGTATTTCAATGTATTGCGATCTGGGTCTTGATCATTTCCTGCGATTTTTCGTACTTCTGCAATTCTTTTGATTCTGAGTTTGGTTTTTTCTTTCGTTTTGCACAAAAGGGTTTGTGATTTGACGGCCATCGAAGATTCATCTCGAAGTGAAGAGGTCTGGTTGTGATTTACGATGTGGGTGATGATGGTCATCCTGCTTTTGACCAATGTGAAGCAAAAGTGAGTAATATGGATGGAAATCTTAGTCAATGCGAAAAAGCTTTTGGGTCTTTCTTATTGTTTACCAGCTAAAATCTGCTATTCTGATTTGTAATGTGCTTTAGAGCGAGCTAGTTGTCGGATTAATTTAGGGATTCTTAGACTGTTTCGAAGATGCTGATGTTTCAGCCTTCGAAGAGAGATGGAGTTGTTGGATTCGACGGCGGTGGAGCTGGGCACGTTCTAGATCTGAACACCGCCGTGAAAGAAGGGGTATTGGGCGGCGTTGGCGGCGGCGATGGTGTCGGGAATGGATCTGTCGAGAAATTAGATCTCATGAAGATGATCGAAGATCTAAACTTATCGGAGGTTCCATCGGTGTTCATATGTCCTATCTCTCTCGAGCCAATGCAAGACCCAGTGACTCTCTGCACAGGCCAAACCTACGAGAGATCGAACATTCTCAAATGGTTCAATTTGGGGCATTACACATGCCCAACGACGATGCAGGAATTATGGGATGATTCCATTACTCCAAATACCACACTTTACCATCTAATCTACACTTGGTTTACGCAGAAGTATCTGTTGATGAAGAAAAGATCAGAAGATGTACAAGGAAGAATATCAGAGATTCTCAAAAACCTCAAAAAATTGAAGGGCCAGGCAAGAGTTCAAGCTCTGAAGGAGCTCAGACAGTTCGTATCGGCTCATGGAACAGCCAAGAAAACAGTGATTGATGAAGGTGGAATTTCTATTATTACATCATTATTAGGCCCTTTTACTTCTCATGCCGTTGGTTCTGAAGCCATTGGGATTCTTGCAAATTTGGAACTCGATTCAGACTCGAAAATAAATCTACTACAACCTGCGAAATTTTCACTCGTAGTCGACATTCTAAACGAAGGATCAATCGGAACTAAAACCAATTGTACTCTATTGATCGAGAAGCTGATGGAAGACAAGGATTTTGATTCTGAAATTGTCTCGAGCCATAGGCTTTTAGTTGGATTAATGAGAATGATCAAAGATAAGAGGCACCCCAATGGTGTCTATTCCGGGCTCAAACTCCTCAAAAAAATATGCGCTCATTTGGAAGTGCGGAATTTGGTCGTGAGTATTGGCATCGTTCGACAATTGGTCGAAATGTTACCGTTTTTTAGTCCCGATAGCTTAGAGCTCGTACTTGTTATATTGGAAAAATTGTCGACTCTACCCGAAGGAGTATTGGCATTAAAAGAGTGCTCGGAAATGATACCGAGCATGGTGAAGCTCATTATGAGAGTTTCCGAGAGCTGTACTCGATATGCGTTGTCGATCTTATCGGCCGTGTGTAAACTTGCCCCGGACGAATGTTCTTCTGTTGCTGTTGATGAAGGTCTTGCAGCCAAGCTCCTCCTCGTGATTCAAAGCGGGTGCGGGCCGGCTTTGAAGCAACAATCTGCAGAGCTATTGAAGTTTTGTAGTCTGAATTATACAGATACAACATTCATTTCCAAGTGCAAGCTTTCAAGAACTATACAATGAGATCAAAATCTGGCTAAGTTGAACAATATGGAGTGGTGAATTGGATTAGAGGTACAAATCTCTCTTCATGTATATAATATATTGCTGGATTTGTGATGACTTGATTAAAAAATGGGAGTCGAAGAAGCTTAATTTTTCTAGAGAACAAGATTTACATTGGAAGAGAATGCAATTTTGCTCTGTTGTGTGAAGACATGGTTTGCTGTATGAAATGACCTGAAGCAGGACTCAGCTTGGGATTGCTTAGTTGTAATTGGAGTGTCAAATGAGATCGATTCTTTATGGTTGCAATTCTATCCGTTCTTCTTGGTGCGAGTTTGGCATTCGTCCGTGAAAGGATAGATGAGTATGAAAGCTTAGATCATCATTTTGATTGGCTGTCGTACTTTTCTCGAGATTAATAACTTTTCTCGAGATTAATAGAAGTGTCTAAGAAACACGCCCGGGGAGAGATCTAAGAATCCAATCATCATTTGGTCTTGTTGAGGCCGATGGCACTCTGATCAGAATCCGAGGCGCGGACTTTGTTTTTCGAAGCAGGTGAGTTAAGCATTGAAAGGCAGAGAAGAAGGGTCAGAATTTGTGTTTGGTTTGAGGGATAAGTCCAAATTATGAGACCAGGCCTACCATTTTCTGAAGCTGCGAATTTGGTCATCTGTGAAGATAAAATGTCTGTGAACCCAGATGGAATTCCATCAGCTTCTGATATTTTCTTTTCAATAATTGTTTTATTGGGTTTGTTTTGCCACTTTTCTTCATGTCATCTTTCTGCTTTATGAGTATTATTTGTCAATTTTGTAATTTTGACCACTAAAAGATGCTATAAAAAAGCGACTACATTTCAATTTTATGGTAAATTAATATGGGTATCCCATAATCTTTAAATATGTTATTGTTTTGTGACGATTCCATTTTGTACTATGGTCATACATTGGTCATACCTTTTTTTAGATAAAATCATTATATTTTTGTTTTTAAAAAGGAACAAAAAATTATATCCATTTTTTGGTTGATTTGGTTAGATGCATTGCCAAAACCTTAACTAAACTGTCTTCAATATATTTACAAAAAATCATTTAAATAAACAATATAAATATGAACTCAAATAAAGAAGTTGAATTCTCGTAACATAAACATAATTTTGATTGAAATAGCGTAATTATTTCCTCCCTCATCTGTCTTCGACTTTGTTCTCTTCACTTTTAGCTGCAACTTCCGAGATATTGGCAGGATCATCCCCTTGTTGTCTTGAATTAGCTATTGGAGTTGTCGAGCTTGCATGCATTGTTTGAGCCGCAGAAGTCAAATCTTCATAGAACTTGTTCGAGTAATAACCGGTACCATACGGGCTTGAGAATGATGAGCCAAAATAATCTCCACCTAGGGTTTGAGAAGGGCCTCCGACATTATGTGCATACGGGAAATAATTATAGCTGGCGTGTAAAACACCATATGGCAACACACGGAATGGAAAAAAAGGATTGGATGATGAAGAATAATTAACAAAGTAATTAGAATAATAAATAGGACCATAAGGTCCATAACTATATGGTAGATGATAATAATTAGGGGTGGGCAAACCCGACCCGACCCGCGGGTCAAACCCGACCCGCACGTTAACGGGTCGGGTCAGGTCGGGTCACGGGTCAATATTTTAAAAATCTGAATGTTTTGCGGGTTGTTAGCGGGTTAGCGGGTCTGTTTTGGTTGACCCGCTTGACCCGCTTGACCCGCAAACTTTTTTTAAAAATTTCTTAAAAAAAATAAAAAATGGGTGATTATCTTCCCATTTTAAAATAGAATTTTTTTTATAAATTTTAAAATTAAAAGTTTTTTTGATATATTTTTTCACGACGGGATTTATTTATACATTTTAAAAATAAGAAAATAGGTTAACATAGAAAAACTTTCTTAATTATAAAATATTCATTTATAATTATTACCTAACATAACATAAATTGTTATTTGTTTCTCTCTCCTCTCGACCCATATTCCTTTTCGCACTCATTTTTAGAGTCTCTTAGGAAGTTTCGTAG